>JABXJD010000706.1:0-27500 GCA_013375575.1 Percina caprodes | reverse complement strand
TGGGCTAATTTAAACCAACGTTTGGTCAAAGATTGTCACCCAACACAATGGGTCAAACGAAAGGCTCATTCTTCCACCATTTGACCATTTCTGGACACAAAGCACGAGGACGTCGACGACCATAGCTCCGGTAAGTGGTAAGACGGTAAAACAATACAAATATGTTATAATAGCCAGGCAATTACGATGATAATGGGAAATGAAAGACATGTTAGCATTAACTTAGCTGTCTGTATGGTTAACTGTAACGTCTGTTCACTTTAGCTAGCTATAGAAGCTATAGGACATGAACTGTTAGCTCAAACTCATGTTGTAGCTAACGCTAGCTAACTGCCTCTCCTCTAACGTTAGCTAGTACATCTCTAGTTTTTCTATATATCGCTATTTTTGGCTCCTGTAAACACACTAACACCCTTATTAACCCGGAATTAACTAGCAATATAACGTTAACTTTGAGTATTAATTAGCGTCCCGCACTTCATGATTGATTGACGCACTTGACAGTGAAGATGACGAAGGTAGCGGTAAACAGGAACGTTAGCGCTAGCTGAGCTCTCCAACTTTGTACAAAACCTGATAATAACGCAAAACAGGACAATGATAAATAAAGAGACTTGCCCACTCTTATCGTTAAGCAGTCTAACAGTTACAAGGTATGTTTGTGTTAGGTTTATTTCAGTATTGTTAATATGTAGCTAAGGTAATATTAGCTAACAGCCTAGGCTGGAGTGAGTCAGCATATAGCTAGCTAGCTAGCTAGCTAGCTATATGCTGACTCACTCCAGCCTAGCTAGCTAGCTATATGCTAGCTAATCAATGCTGAGTTGTAGGATGAGTGTCAATGGGCTGGCAAAGCGAGACTGTTGAACTAAAGTCAGCACTAGCAGCTATCTGCTTGTACTCCAATTCAGTCTTTTTAACAATTATTGATTAGCATTCCTAGACTTTGTAACCTGTGGTCTGAAGAAAATGCTGTGCTATGGATATATGTATTACAGTATCTTAGGTGATACATGCTCAAATAGAAAATGGAAAAAGTTGCGTTTTAAGACATTTTACTGAATATTTTTGCTGTTTTTGTGTTGATTTGCAGTCTTTCAAGTGACAAATCATCTGGGGGATGTCACAGCCTGTACTGCATATACCCCATTTTGCTGGGCTGCTAAGGCTGTGCTTTAGTTCTGTTATAGATTATGTAAAATATTTATATTCTTTGCTAGGTTAATCAAAAAATGCAATGGCTATTACCCAACAGAAAAATACTGGTGTAAATGTACACAGTTAAAGTGTTTAATATATGCTATAGTATCCATATTAATGCATACATACATAATTACAATACATAATCATACTTATCAATTATATTACAATTATACTTAATTATACTCAATAATATCATAAATATACATACTTAAAATTTACATCTTTTACTCATTTTGATCATCCTAGATTTAAGAATCAGATCTAAGAAAACAGACAAGTTATTCCTCATTTGGGTATTTAGTATGCAAGATCACACAGTGTTGAATCTAAACAATGAGCCACAATGAGCACTTATGGAAATTAGTAGTTATGATAGTACTTCTTGTGTTAGTGCTACTATTTTGGTCAAAATGGCCAATGAGATACAGGCCTATAGAACAATCCATTAGTGCAAAGTCATATGTTAGCCTAAAAATGTCTCTATTCATTTCTAAAAGATGGATGATTTTGTGAAGGAGGAACCTGGCTGAGCTGCTCCCTGCTTTTGAAAACGGTATGTAAGCTCATTTTAACTCTGGGTGGTTTAAACAAATAAGTGAAATTTAGGTAAAGACCATCTTGCAGCTGGTAATAAATACAGTGTAGCTTGCTTTATACGTGTTTATATGTGTTTATATGTGTTTGTTGTCAACCCACTAAAACGTGTTATGTAACTATTGGTAATATATACAATTAATGCTGTGTTTTGCAGCTGAGCAGATTGATAAAGTGTGCTTCTATCTCTTGGACGGAAACAGCTTGACCTCACTGATGCCTCTCCTTGGGCCACGGTTAAAATTTTAACGGCAACTCAAAATGTTGCTTGAGGTACGCATAGAGTCATAGGTCTCCACAAATGGCTTACGTGTGCTTCAAGTGTAGAAAATTTTTAGGCAATGACATAAGACTTTTTTTGGCCATCTGAGAGTGATACATAATTTATACTCCACTTCAACACATTTCCAGTGTGCTCAAGTTGGGGGCAATCGCTCATTTAATCACATGAGATTGTTTAGGAGACCCCTACTGGGCCATGCTGTTGAGTTTGAAGTTGGATCGGAAGATTTTTTTTTCTTTTATGATTACTGTCAAATAACTGCCAATATATTGTGATTTGTGGTAGTGTTAAATGCGAATAATATGCATATTGTTGTAAAGTCCATCGTCAGGTGCAAAGGCTATGCTGGCATCATCCATTGTGGATCAGTTTCCATGCCTGAGGGACTGTCAAGGCACAGGCTATGTCAGTTTTTAACCACACATAATGAACTGACCTAAAGCCAATGTGACAATCCCTACTAGGACTGTGACGGTTAGTGAAAAATCAATGTATCATGCAATATGGGGGGTTAATCGCAGCCCCCTCCTGTTCCCAGAGTAGTGCGCAGGTTTTCTAAATCAGTGACAGTGTGGCGGCAGAAGGAAAGCGAGCGGTGAGAGTAGCGTATATAAGTGTGGCTGTGATTGCGATATGATTCACGATATTGGAGGGAATAAATTTAGGGAATTGTATAATTACTCTAATTTTTACAGAAAAAGCAAATAATTAAAGTGGGATATTTTAATTTTATAAAATTAATATTTAGATATTTAGATATTTAGAATTAAGATATTTAAAAATTTTAATTTTAATATTTATTTATTTTTATCATTGAGAGGTACCAAACCTGTACCAAACAAAGATTATTTTCTTTAGACTGTAGGATACAATTTGTAGGGTGGGACGTCTGCAGCGCCACAATACTTAATTTTAGAATGGTTTGACACATATTTTGCCTTTAACAAATATTGCGCCCCCCCTGCAAATTGGATATTGCACTAGTTCATATTACAATTTCCATAAAATTTGCGATTACTTGTGCAGCCCTAGTCCCATTTTAGTCCTCTAGTTCACAGTTCAGTCAGCTTTTTTACTTTTTTTTTTAACTCAGCTTTGACTAAATTGGCCCATTATAGTTGAATGGACCTTTATGAATTCACTGGCAAAAATCTATGCTGCATAGGTTAGTTACGAAAATGTTTACTATTGCATTTGGAAGACATATGACACATTTTTATTTTTACAGACAAACAAGGCGATATAGCCTTGCAGCTGCTGACGGTTCTACTCCCAACTGCACCTTACAGACTGTGGAAAAGACGTCGTTTCCGACGTTTCCGTCCCAGCAGCCTGGAGATGCGCAGGGCCTTCATTGATGTCAAACCTGTGAGTTCAGACAGTCACTTTTAATATCCTTCATATCCAAAGCAGCATTTACTGTTTTCATATCCAGTAATGTGATTATTGGATATCAGCTCTGATAATGAGGTGCAATATCAGATTAATCAAGTTTCCTTTCATTCTGTTTCATGTTGATATATCTTTTATTCTTGAAATCTAGGACTAGGCAAAGGCTAGGCTAACTAGGCTAACCCTGTGGCCCTTTGCTGCATGTCGTTCCACCTCTCTCTCCCCTTTCATGTCCCCAAGTGTATATATGTGTATACAAAAAATAATCTTTCAAAAAAATATGTCTGAAATGAAATTTTGCAATATCGCTTTTTGAGTACTTTTAGTTTGGAGGTTTTTTTTCTTTCTTCTTTTTTCACAATACTGCTCAAAGGTTGGCCTGTTAGACCAAAGCATCTATGTCACTACATTATAATGATGTCTTTCTAAATGCAAGGGGTGAGTGTGTATTTATATGTAAAGTAGCTGCCCGGTCCTTCCTGCCCGCTGTCAGACAAGTATTGCACTCGCTAAAAATTGGTGTAATTACTGGAGGCAAGGGCACTGACAACTGTGCTGTCTTAGGCAGAATTACAACAGGGCTATCAATAACAGTTAGAGGCCAGCAGGCAGAGGAGTCACCACAAACAGGAGTCACTTTCACAAAGTTCCAGTTTAAAAAAAACCCACTGATATCACACACCCTGTACTTGTAGTAGGCTACCTGTAGTTGCTCAGAGTTGAAATAGTAATGCAAATAATAATTGCAGCAGTTATAGGTTTAGTAAAGTAAGTAGAAAATGTATTTTTAGAGCACATTTAAACATGGCTTAAGCTGACCAAAGTGCTGTTGAAAAATCACTAAGGTGCTGTAGAAAAGAGCAGTGAAATGTTAAATTAAAAGTAGAAGGAAAACAATATAAAAACAAAACTACCAACGACAATAGGCAGAAATTCACAAATGCAGAATTTTAGACATGATATCAGGCCAGAGAGTAAAAATGGGTCCTTAGCCTAGTTTGATAGCTAGCTTGTCTTGTTGTTAAACATACTATCACATTATAATGTATGTAATGATTGTCAGCCGTATGCAATTTTATTGACTTGAAATCTTAGCTTTCTGGCTCTTAGCCAAAGGGAAACATGAAATACACCAGGCAGCTGAGGTGGCGGAGCAGTCGTCTACAACCCGTTCTCGCTCCGAACGTGTAAAATATGGACGTTTGGACAGTGGCTGTCCGCGTGTGAGGCGCCCTTCGGCGTGAGTGTAGAACGTACCAGGGAGAGCAGCATGTAGACAGGATTTAGCAAGTAGTATGTAAGGGGGAATTTCCGCGTAGGGAGGTTGGTCGTTGGGGTGGATGGGTCAAACACAGGACTTTCACCCAGGAGAGCAGAGTTTGTGTCCCGCGACCTTTCCCTAAACCCAACCGTCCCATTCCCGCGAGTCACAGAACCTTAATCTCTTTGGAAATCACTTGAAAATACATGCTTTTCTTGCCTACATTTTTACCCCAAAAAATTTGCTACAGTTCCCACATACTTTGGCCCTCTGGGAGGGTCCTGAGGTCATTAGGAAGCTAACACTCTCAACTTTTTGTTTCTAGTGTCAGTGTGACACTAGGTCTTACTGACACAGAGCTAAAGAGGTTAGAATAGAGAATTTCTATATCCGTCCAAGTAAATCATATGTAAAATTATTAAAAAACATTACTGTAAGCATATTACACGGGCTACATACAAAAATAGTACCCCAGCCACATGTCTGAACTTAATACAGAAAAAATCCAGAAGAAAATGACTCAGAAAATGGTTATTTTATGAAGTTATTTCTACAGATATGTCTGTGCGTTTTTCTCATTTCCTTTCAGAAAAAAGCCCAAAAAGTGCAAAATACAAAACTTCTCAAATAAAAAAACACATCCACATCACTCACACACATATCTGACATAACTACATGCATAAATTTATAGAAATAAATAAATATACATTGATGAAATGGTAAAAATGCAATAACCAAGGCCTTATTTTTGCTTTGACACAGCTGGAGCCATCACAGGGTTAAACTTTTCTTGTCAAGTTAGGTATCAATCAACTCGTCTTCTTATTGGCTACACAGGAAGGCCGCTTTCATAGCTTTTGATTCTAAATGGTTGGAAGAGCTGTCAATCTTTCCCACTTTTGCCCTCTGTAAATCTGCGACTTGATTGGCTTCCATAAGGGATAACTCAGGTTACAGATTGGCTGAAACGACCTGTCAATCGAAAGCTGTAGGGTCAACCAAACCTGCTGAATAGTTTGATACACTGGAGCGTTATTTGAGCCGACGGTAGGAGCAGTGTTGCCAAGTCCGCTTATTATAAGCGACTTTGGGCTTGTTTTTCTGTAAAGTCGCTTACAAATATTGGTAGTCGCGGGTCGCGGTTTTCTTGGGCTTGTGACTAAAGTGTAGTTGCTTATTTGGGCTTGTTCCCAGCTCCATAATAAGTTGTCAAGCAGGTATTTTCTATGTTATTTAAACGTAGGAGTTTGTCTTGCCTGTTCCCTCGGTCCCTCCCCTTTCCCCATACACACTAGAGACAACAGAGTTATTTCCCGCCCACTTCCTGCTTCTAATTGGCTCTGACCCAGATGGCATCGAGTACCAGCCAATCAGAGGCAGAGCAGGGCAGTCTGTTGTTTTTCTGGTTAGGAAAATGCGCGAGTAGCGACTGATGGTGACTGGACTGTAGGAGAGGTTTTGGAGGAATAAATGCCCGGATAAAGTGGGTGAAATACGGACGAAATATAACAAATACTGGGAGAAAGAGAAAGGAGTAAAAGAATGGATTCAAGGATGGATTCGTGGGGAACAACTCAAAATTACTGTGAAAAAGTGCAAATTTGATATGCCATCAGTTTTCTAATGTTAAATAATGTTAAAAGGTGGTTTAACTCCCTCCAGTGCTTATTGTCCTGAAGCTCAGGGGGAGAAAATAAATAAACTGTAGGCTACAGTTTACCAATCTGTCCACATGGATGGAAATTGACAATCCGTCCCCACGGATTGTAAAACCACACAGTTTATTTTTATTTTCCAGGATCTTAAGGGGGGCTCCGTAGAAAAAGTCGCTTGTTTTGGGCTTGTTTTCACAGGCCTGGTTGCTTATTTGTCTCGTAAGATCTGGCAACACTGGGTAGGAGCGATTAAAATCCATAAATGATGGACTTTTCAGGAAAGGAGGAAACTCGGCCAGAATCTACAAGATTGTGAGGGGACCAGCTCGTTTTGGATTAAAAGGATTGGATGGACTTATTCTTTGAACTGTTGGCGAAGCAGGAAAAAAAGTTTATGGCGATCTTTCACCGTTGTGAATAAAGACACGAGGAGAAAGATAGGGACGCACGCTCGACTTTAGACACTATCGGCGCAGAATCCTTCTGTGTTTCTTTACTTCAAAACATGATTATATATACTATAAGTCACCTTATGCTTTGTGCGTGGGCTTAATGGAATCATGAGACTTTAAGCTTTCTAATGATGTGCTGCATGAGCATATTCATGAAGATTTAATGCTTGCAATGTATGAGTGAAGAAAATGTTTTCTCCTAAAATGGAGAAAACACAAGCTTTTCCTTAACCTAACCGCGTCAAAATAGACGGCAATAGTCCAGACCAAGTGTGTGTTATGACGCTAAAGGAGACTTTTAGCGTCAATAACAATGACAAAAGCACCTGACCAAGCATCTGTATTTTACAAGATGGGAGTGAGATGTGTCGTCGTCTACCATTGGGAAGGTCCATGGTTCGATCCTAGGCCCTGCAGTCCCATCGTCAAAGTGTTCATCTCTCTGTTGTCCATTACAGCAGTATCAGTAACGTCCAATCAACATAATGAATCTTATTATAGACATGTAGGATTGCCTAGAGATCGTACTGAGACAAGTGTGAGTCTGTGTCTAGGCTCAGTGTTTCTCTGTCACTTAGAAATCACACGCAGCCCTGAATTCATTAGTCCAGGTTTTTTAGCTGGACTATTCCACTGCACAGAGCACTGTGGATGTTTGATGGATGGAGTTTATAATTGACTTCATATACAGTGAGCATGGGTAATTTCCATGCAAGCTCAATAGATGCACTAAAATTGATTGTTTGAGTCCTTTTCATTTCAGGCTTTATTTCAGAAACAGACATTCAGTAAAGCTGCTCATTGATCATTGTCAGGGAGCCAATGGTTTGTCATTAAGTGGAGTCCTATGCGGTTTATGATTAGGGGTCAATACATTAAAAATAAAATGGATAGAAAGGTAATTTCGATTCAAATCAACGTAGCAGAATGGTCAGAGCGGCAGCCATTTTGATGTGTACCATTGCCATGGTGACGTACAAACTTCAGTATAAGCCAACTCGCGCCACGAGTGACAGATTTATTCGGCCCGTTTTCTGTGAGCGATGTGGCAAGGGGGTACGGTGAAGTTAGCTAGCTAACGTTAGCCAACTAACAAGTACACTGGCTGGCTGGTTCCGCCAGCTGTCATGCTGCATCGGTTACAGAGAAGGAGCTGAACAGCGGGCTGGGTCTAATGTTAGCGGTCCGCTGCCGCTGGGTCTAACTGTCCCTTCTCCCTCTCTGCAACTCCTAGAACATCTTCCGAGCGTTGGTGGCTTTCTTCCTAGCAAGCTGCGACACAGTATATGGCCCTACTGACGCGTACCGCCACCGTGACAACTAACAACCATCGCCATTTTGTTGTGTACCAATCAAATGACCACAGAAAACAGTCCGGTGGTCTTTCTATCCATTCTATTTCTATAGGTCAATATTAGTCCCTGCAGTGGTCTGTTTGGTAAATGGTAATGTGCACACCTTACCTGGGATTTAAGATTAACATAATGTATTCTGTCGTTCTCTACCCTTTTGTTTATCTCTGTGGCTGGGGCATCTGCTCTCATACAGTATGGTAAAAAATGTAGGGTCTGCCCCTGCAGTGGATCATTAGGGATGTCTTCTGTTAAGAGAAGCAAGGGCACTTCATAGTTACAATCACTCTAATGAACGTAGAGATGTTTAAAATAGGAGAACTTTAACAGTCAACCCTGTGACAACTATTTACTTCAGCCGTCTCGTAAAAAGGGTTACAGTTATCAACTGAGTTATTAACTGAATAGTCTCGCATTGCATTCTTTAATGAAGCTGAATTTTATAAACTTAACATTTTTTTATGTAAAGTCTGAAAAGCATAGAATTTGTCAAAGTAACATAAAATAGAGCTGTTGGTGAGTTTGCAGGTGCAGTGAACGTTTCCATGGCAAAAGCAAGTTCCACCAATCAGATATGTCACTGTTACGCTAAGGATTGTGGGTAGGGTAGTAGAGAATGTTGGCCAACAACTATGATGCGGCTCAAAGGTGTTTAGGATGTTCTTTATGCACCATTTAAGCAAGATCTGTACTATTCACAGACAACTGTTGGAGACAGACAGAAACTACTGACTGCTACTGAACTGAACTACTGGAAACACTTTGCTAGGCTGAGACTTATTCGATTAAGAGCAGAAATGGAGAAATACGAGCATCAGGATCAAATGGATGATGTAGAAGGTCCATCAACATGGCGGCTGCAGGCAGACGTGATGATCAAGGAGCTTAAAAGGGACCAAACCGAGTTTTTGGCCAGACTCCGCGAGGCCTACAGCAACCAGTACAATGCACTCCCCGTCCAGCCAAGACTCCAGACTCCGAGACAACAAGAGTTGGAAGATGTCCACAAAGAGCTCCCCACCCAACCAGAGATGGAGACTCCAAGTTGCCAAGAGGTGGAAAATGTCCACGAAGAGCTCCCCACCCAACCAGAGGTGGAGACTCAGAGACACCAAGAGGTAGAAAATGTCCACCAGAAGCATCGGTCTGATGTTTCAACAGGTCCTGTGTTGGCAAGAAGGCCAACACACTACCACCAGCGTGTGCCGACTCTTTCTGAGCGCTTGCAAAATGCACAGTACCTTTCCAACCAGGAAAGAGAAATGAGGTGGATGGCGGAGCACAATTCAGCCATCAACAGATCCAAGCTCCGCGAGACGCAGATGAAACTGCAGGAGGAGCAGAGCTTGAGACTCAAGCGTGAAGAAGAGGTGCAGATGCTCAGGGAACAAATCAGAAGTCTGAGTCTGTCCCCTAGAGCGCTTCCGGTTGAGGCCATTGGTGAGTCAGCCAGCAGAAAGGATTATAACAGGGAGCTTCAGACAGAGGTGCTCAAAAAACTGCAGGAAGAAGGGGCTCAGGTTATTGAGACAGATCTAGGGCTGGTTCAAAGTCTGCAAGAAGAAAACGCAGCCCTTAAGAAGGAGATGGAGGAGGTAAAGCGCATGGTTTGTGTGACAGTTGCCTTGGACCTGGAGCTGGTTCAAAGTCTGCAAGACGAAAAAGCAGCCCTTAAGAAGGAGATTGAGGACATGAAGGACCTGAAGAGAGAATCCTGCAAAGAGGTAACTGCCCCTCAAGAGGAGTTAAGGAGGCAGAAAGAGGAGACAACTGCATTCTACGTCATGAGCTACTTCCGACCTACTCCTGAAGGTTTCCATTTGGATGTGTAACATTCATTATCAGGTATTATCAGAATATGTTCTTTAAGAAAGCTTTTTTAACGTTAGGCTCCATACCATACTGACACGGTTCTTCATTTAGCATCAGTGATGAGTTCATTTTGTTCTCAGTGAAGCACAGGAAGATGCTTTAGTGTTGGCACATGCACAATAAACTTACATAGATGTATATTTTGCGGTGTAGTCTCAGTTTTTAGGTCTTCAATCTTACTGTTACAATTTACCCCAGGTTGTGTTACAATACACCTTGCTAGTGGGGTAGGTTGTAACAATGGCAATCCTTGCAATTTACATCAAATAATGAATTCTGTGACATAGTTGGAGAAGTTAAAAACATTGCTTTTTGTAGTAGACACAGGAGAGTACTTTGTGTCAAAATGTGAGTGCCCTACCCCAACCATTCTGCAAGTTATAGGAGCTGAGTCAAAAAGTGTAACAACCGTCCCCGCTCTCCCCTATAATGTGCTTAGATCGTTCAAAAAAAAAACCCGCCAAGTTATTGCAGTGATTTTACTGGCCTTTCTATAGACACATCGCAAAACAACAAATTCCAAAGAATTGTCCATGTTATGTCGCGGCAGATACCAACGTTCACTTTGAAGCTCACACACCCACCTTACCCGCAAGTGGATTTATTAGGCATATCACAGAAATCATTGCACAGCTTCCTTATTATGTGAGAAGCGATGGAGGTGCATTCCTATTTATTCAGGACAGATGGAAGAGAGTGGGAGGGATGAAGGACTGCAGCCCCTCTGAGGCCAAAATCCAAATATTCTCATTGATCCCTGTTTATACACCTCTACAGAGAAGGATTGCCATTCCACTGAATGCTCATTTTGCCAGTGGGGACTCTTTCCGAACAGAATTATTCTGTATTATGGATGCCTGTAAAACACTGACTTTTCACAACTCTAGGACAGCATGCGTGCACACACACACACACACACACACACACACACACACACACACACACACAGCCAAGTGGCCTCTTCTGTGATTGATTTCCATGGCTGAGAGCGTGAGGGAGGGCGGGCAAATTGATCGTGTCATTGGCTGGTAAGCACGGGGTAGGAAGAGGGAGACATCACACGTGCTTTGTGTTCATTGATCGAACCCCTGACATGAATGAATTTCTCTCTCCGCTTGGTGTTGTGCTGCTAACTCCTCTGGGTCATCAGTGGAAATGGATTTTTTCTGCAACCACCAAAGAGGGTCTTTGATTCTCTTTATTACATGATGAATGCCCTTAAAGATGACCCATCATAGTCCAGGACCCTTCGATGATCATCTCCCTCTTAGACCTGCAAAGTCTATATGGGATGTCTGTTAATTCAACAACTTCAAGTGCTACACTGGCTTTTCATAATCTGTTTAAGATTTGCAAGATTACATCATTGGATGGTGAGGGTGGGGGGGTCAGAACGACGGCTTGGCCCATGTGCGACCAGACACCTTCATTTATATGGCCCATAAATTATTTTAAAATTATGTCTGACAAGATCAACATGCAGATGAATACAACATATGTGAATAGTCGGCTACTGCAAGTCTCACTGCTCATTTCAGATTTATATCACAGATCCGATTGTTTTTGGCCGTTGACATTGTTTTTTAAATGTTGCCTAAATCAGATTCCAGTGCAAACTGGCGACAGTTCTGAACTGACCCGTACGCTCAGAGAACAATTAGAAAGACGTCACACACACACAGCACGATGTCGTACAGAAGTTAAAAAGGAGGCCACTGAAGGCAGCGTTTACGGTTTCATTTATGAGTTGATGTGCAAAGGAAGCCAGTGAATTAATCAGTGGAAGCCAGTAGAATTAATGAGCAGATGATAATGAGGGCGAGGAAGAGAAGAAAGAGAGCGAGCCGAATATTTAATTCTGGCTTTTTTTGTGGCATAATGGTTACTTCTGTACAGAGATGTGTGTGTGGAGTCTGACCCAGGAGTGGTGCGTAGAATTGTGATTAGATTAGATTGACCTTATTTATACCAAATTGGGAAATGTTAGTGCTACAGGACTGACATAGACATGTAGCACACATACAGAATATGCAATAAATAATAAATAGGATAGAATACAAGAACTGTTCAAAATTAAAGCGCCATTTTCTCTGCAAAACAGCCTCGGGTAGGAACTTGTTTTGGTGGAACATGCGTATGTTCAAAAGTAGTTTTAGTCGTGCAACAGAAAACTCTGTTTGGACAGATAGTCTAGCTAGCTGCAGAGATCTGAGGATTTAACGGACATTCATCATAATAATAATAATAATAATAATAATAATGTATACTTTATTAAACCAAAAGGGGAAATTACAATTTGCACTCTGTTGTTATTACACACAGGCCTAAATTACACACACACACACACACACACACACACACACACTCAGGACCTATACATCCACTAAATGGAGAGATGTCAGAGTGGAGCAGGGGGCTGCCCATGGAAAGGCACCCTGAACAGTTGGGGGTTTTATGCCTTCCTCAAGTGCACCTTGGCAGTGCCCCGGCATCTCTCCATCTCTCCTAAAAGTCCACCACCATACGTTTGTCGAGATGTTGACTTGGTCGATAATGAGGGGACATCCGGCGTAATTTCATCTGAAACGTGAAGTGAGGTGAACAAACAGAGAAATGTTTATTTTTAGATAAAACAGATGTTGGCAAAGTTTCCTTTTGGGGACGTCATTTGAAATTTGAAAAAAGTCATTTGAAAAAAGGTAATGAATTGCAGTTATCGCAGACTACTGCAATATGTTTAAAATTGCAATATCATAAGTTTTGTGATGATATCGTATCGGTAGGCGTCTCGTGATTCCCACCTATAATACATGAAAAACAATATAGACATACAATACAGGAGATGGGGGGGGGTGACCTGAATACCAGCGGGCCAGCAAGACCAACAATAGTCACTAGTGACGGACTTTCCCAGTATACAAAGCACAGATCAATAATATTAAAAAACATGAAGAAAGAAAGTGGCAACATGACAAAATAACCACACAGTACAAGTGCAAAGTGACCAGACATGTTGAATACATGATCAACATCTCTTCCATCGCATGAACAAAGCACAGTGAATACAGCGCTTAACAATTCATGAATTATAGTATAGACCAATTCACATCAGTGGAGGATATCTGTGATGTTGATCAGTTAAATTGAATTAATGAACCGCTCAGCAGCTGTGAATCACAGTGTGAAACCACAAATTAAGAATCTGTGTAGAGTTGAGTCAGACGCCTGGTTTGCCCTCCACTGCATCCCAGTCAACATCTCAATAATTAACAGTAGTTTTATCACAACCTTGTTTTTCCGAGGCCGTTTCTGGTCTAATCAGAAGGAGGCATAACAGCACAGCTGTTGCCAGATGGTTTAAGGCACCTTCCCAGACTCTCACTACTTTGTTTCTATTACTACCACGCTCCAGCAGCCTCAGAGGTGCTTCACTGGCAGCTTGCTGCAGCCCTTGGAACAAGGCCTTGGAGACTCCAGGACCCAGACCAATTCATCAAACTCCCTTCTCCTCAAGTCTCCAGTGTTGAGGACTGACTGAGCCTGTCGTCACAGAGGCTCTTAACAAAACCTCTCTCCAAAGTGCCCATGCAGAAGGGACACTGGAAATAACTCGGCACCCTCTCAGGGCTTTATTACCTACCGGCTGACACATAGAGAGCCGGCAGGATGATCCGAGGAGAGAGTGTCAGACCTTTTGGGATTGTTAGGGATGACACGGTCCCACCGGATCCAGTTGATCTTCATTAAGGGTGCATAGCCCTGGGTGTCAGATAACTATAGAATGCCATGTTATTCAATATTAAGTTGCTAGATCTGTGGGATAGCCACGCCCCTTCATTTGAATATCAGAAATGGAAATAGTGAGGGAAATAAATAAATGTGACACTATAAAATAAAAGTCCTGGGGGGAAAAAAAAAGTAAAACATGAATTTATTCATTTATTGACTCTTATATATACACTTTTATTTATATATTCATTGCCGAATGTATTTATTTGCACGCTTTGCCTGAAAGACAGCTGATAGCAAAGGTTATGCAACGCTGTGATTGGCCCTTGGATTTGTGATTTTAATTGGTTTAGCTGATAACAGCTGATTTGATTTAGGAAGAGTGCATTGATTAAAAGTGTGGTCCTCCTGAAAGAACTTACTCTGAGCTATATTTGGCTCGTTGATGCACTGCACCTCCTCGCCTGTAAAGTGGACGAGGGCAGTCGGCAGCATCCGGGCGGGGACAACAATCCGCTCTCAAGTCGGGACAAAATGTCAATCTTTTGTCCATTTTTGACCCAGGAGGACAACACAAGGGATAACGTTGTGAAGTTGTGGCAGTTTGGTTATGTTTAGGCAATACAACTACTTAATTATGTTTGGACAAAGATGTGACTTGGCTTAAAATCACACGTTACTTCACTTTCGAAGATTTTACACGTGACGTTGAACTTGACGCTCGTAAAATATGAGAAATAAACCTTGACATTTACATTAAAAACGGCTCTGGAACTGACGTTGGAAGTTGGTAAACAGATGATTCTAAGGTTATGGGAACACTTGAAATGGGTTATGTGTTCAAATTTACTACACTTATTCTTGCTAGAGTGGCTTTCTGAATGTAGGAACAACAGCTCATCTGTTGAGTGGTACTCTGGCATTCTTATCTTTAATGCCACTCTAAATACCACATTATAATTTCACTTGACCAGAGGTAATATGGACTCAAGTCATTAGCATTCATTATATGACTTGGGTTGAGCTCCCATTGATTGTTTTTTCCACCTCCATCATCTTGAGAGGGGGCCGTGGACCGGGGCCTCGGGAGCTAACTCTGGAGGCAAATGAAAAATGAAATGGTAATTAAGTGTGAGATGGAGGTAGGGCAGGCCTGTCGGCGAGACAATTAGGAAGTGAAGCATCAGGCATGGGAAGGGGCCTGAAAGAGCCCGGCACTGCGGGAACTCTGGAGGCTCAGTGGAGTCATTGTTTCGCTGGTGACAGATCTCATGAAGGCCCGGCTAATTTATTTCAACACTTTTGTTACTCCCTCAGACCCTCCCAGCCGTTACTCTGTTAAAAATAAGAAGCGTTCAACCCTGCAAGCTTGTCCAGTGCACGGGGAGGGAGGGGGGGGGAGGGGGACTCCAGTAGCTAACTCACGATTAAGCTTAAAGCCAAAAACGCCCGCTTACTTTCAAGCTCTAAACTCAAAATGGTTCTTTCAATACCAAAAGCACAAACAGATGTACACTGCTGCAGCTCTCTGACAGGAAGGTGCAAAGAAACCCAACCAAATAAATTCTTCTTCTTTATTGATTACAGTCACTGCAGTTATATCTGTGAAAATAAGCAGAGAAACACAACCACAGTGAACAATTTATCACACAAAATAAAGAGTGTCGCTGCTATTTGATTAGATATGATTAGATTTGGAATTATATTGATGCCCACGGGGCAAACGGGCTGCCACAGGAGCTAATGGACCAGGATAGAGTAGAGGAAGCGGGACGTAAATAAGAACAGAACTGAATTAAAAGTCATCTTACCGTTGACCATGAACTTGTCCTCCCGGGGAAATTAGCACTTTCTGTTTCTTTTTTTATGCTTTTAACACTCTTGTCACTTTACAGTGCTTTTTCTTCACTACCATTATGGAAATCATGATGACGTTTTGTATAAACTTTTTATTGTTTTTTATTCGGAGGGATTTTAACTGCTATTTGTCTGATTCAAAGACTTATTCTGTACAGAACACATGTTGTGTGGCTGATAGTGACGTTTAGAAGTCAGAGAGACTAAATCCATTCAGATCACAGATCATCTACAGTCTGTTAATTAAAATCAGCAACAGATTGCATGTAGAACATTTTGAGAGTTACTCTGTCATAATTAAAACTAGAGAGTGTGTACCAGCTGATATGGGGGTCTGATTATATTTTATTAAATCGGAATCGCACCACAGTATTTTTGTCACTTCCTGTCCAGCCTGAAGGCGGCTGAAATCGGCTGGAAACTGTCCGACTTTACCGCAGCTTTTTGTGTCTCTCCCCCCCCCCGGCTGCTGCCGCCTGCTCTCGTCCACTTTACAGGCGAGGAGCAGTTCATCTCGAACAAGCCTAATGAAAACTCAGATGGGCCGAGCTGGAATCTGGCCCCTAATAAGGTCATAGGGGGCAAGGTTACCTCCCCTTTCTCTGCTTTGCCTGCCCAGAGAATTTGGCCCCCCCATGAGAGAGAGACATCATGGCTTTCAAACAAGCAAAGTGGCAATTGGTCAAGGCCACACCCCAGTCTCCACCTTGCCCCCCCCCCTCCTCAAAAGCTACAGACTCAAAAATAGCACATACTAAGGAAAGCTCATTGTGGGACTGGCTCTAGTGCCCGTAATTCTGCATCAAGGCTATAAAAGAGAGTTCAGATACAGTATTAAGGGACCACTGAGGCCTATATAAAAGCATCCAAAGAGACCCATGTCATGAAACCCAACACACTTGAAAATACATGCTTTTCTCGCCTAAATGTTTTACCAAACAATTCCCGTATACTTTGGCCCTCTAGGATGGTCCTGAGGTCATTGGGAAGCTAACACTCAGTTTTTTGTTTCTAGTGTCAGTGTGATTCTAGGCCTTACTGACACAGAGCTACAGAGGTTAGAATAGAGAATTTCCATTTCTGTCCAAGTAAAGCATCTGTAAAATGATTAAAAAACACTACTGTGAACACATCAGATGGGCTACACACAAAACTAGTACCTTAGCCACATGTCTCAACTTAATACAGAAAAGATCCAGAAGAAAAACACTCAGAAAAAGGATATTTTATGAAGTTATTTCTACAGAGATTCTTATTTCCTTTTGAAAAGTACAAAGAAAAAAAGCCAAACTGCAAAATACATGTTATGGTTGGGGTTCAGCTGGCCGTGAGTTTTGTTTTATTTTATTATTTTCATTACACTTTTCTGTCGCCCTGCCTTGTCCTCTGTTTGTTTGGTTTTTCTTTTCCCTCTCTCTCTCTCCTGTCCGAAGCCAGCTGATTACATACACCTGCAATCATCAGTTCTTGCTGCCACACCTGCCAGTCATCACCTGCTCCCGCCGTTCACACCTGGCTGCCATCATCATCAACCTCTGTATATCTACCCGGCTCTTCACCCCCACTTCACCTGATCGTTGCTTCAGCTACATGGGTGAGCTGCGCCAGAAAGCTTCCGTACCTATTCCATTCCTAGTGTTTCCCCTGTGCGTTATATGTATTCACTCTTGTTATGTTTCAATTTCAGTTTTTCACCCTCCCTTAGGTCAACTGGCTTCGGACCCCGGTCCTCCTCCCATGGCGCTCCCCCACTCCCCATCATCCGTCTCAGCTCCTCATGCCTGTGTCTCCTCACCGCTCTCAAACTCCTCATATCCGTGCCTCCACCTCCGCCTCGACTCCCGGTCACTCCTTGATCCATCACCCGGGGCTCTCCCGGTTCCCAAGCTCTCACCTGTCCTCCGGTCCTCTGCCTCCCCGCTCCTGGTGTCGGCCTCCCCACTCCCACTCCTAACCTACATTTTTTTTTCAATAAATACCTTTCCCTGTGAGCCGTGCGTTAGAGTCCGTCCTTCTGGCGCGTAACAATACAAAAACACACCCTCATCAATCGCACACATACTTGAAGTAATACATAAATGTATTGAAATAAGTAATTGTAAAATGGTGAAATGCAATAACTAAGGCCTTATTTTTGCTTTGACACAGCTGCAGCCATCACAGGGTTAAAACTTTCTGGTCAAGTTTGGTATCAATTTGTCTTCTTATTGGCTAAACAGGTAGGTCGGTCTCATAAAATCTAGTTTTAACTGGAAGGAATAGATGTCAATCTTTCCCACGTTGGTGCTCCCTGAACTCTGCGACATGATTGGCTTCTACTAGTGCCATCTCGGGTTACAGTAGACGCATTGGCTTATATCACCTGTCAATCAAATGCTAAGACATCAGAGAATTTGACTGTGTGCAAAGAAACAACGTGGCAGCCTCGGGGGAGAAGAGAGAAGAGATCAAAACCCAGAAATGATAAACTGTTTAGCTTTCTTTCCATTGAAACTCGGCCAGAAACCACAAGATTGTGAGGGGACCAGCTGGTTTTGGATAAAATGGCTTGGATATTCTAATTCCTTGGATTGTTGGCGATGTAGGAAAATAAAGTTTTTGGCACTCTTTCACCGCTGTGAATAAAGACACAGGGAAAAGGTATGGATGCACACTCGACTTAGACACTAGCTACGCTGTATCTTTCTGTATTTCTTTACTTCATAACAGGATTGTAACTATAACTAAGTCATCTTATGCTTTGTGTGCGGGCTTAATCGAATCATGAGACTTTAAGCTTTCAAATGGTGTGCTGCATGAGTGTTTATGAAGCTTTAATGCTTGCAATTTATGAAAACGTATGAATGGAGAAAATGGTCCCGTCAGCGGGACGGTGTTGCTGCTGGTTCCGTTTCATGTCAACTACGTGTTTAAAAGTGCAAAGTCTTATCTTAAATAGAACCGTCTCGAGATTAAAACCGCCATCGTGGTCACGTGTTATGGTCACACGTTCAAAAAAGGCAGCCATATTGCAGCGCTTAATTAAACGCTCACATATGGACCTATTGTGTCGTTTTAGTATGTGGACGTGTTTTCCCCCCCCACGGTACTGTGTGAAGTAATTGTTTCTTTTGTTTCCACATTAAATTGTGCATTTGTTATTCGACTACATTGTTTGAATGAAGCAACAGGTTTTAACCAGATGCTTTCCAAACCTGTGTCTATTCAAACACCTTATTTCATTAATAACTATTTCCCTGCATAAAAGACCCTGGGAGCCATTCCCATTTCCATGTACCCATACATTTAGTCCTTTTTTTCCCATTTAAAAGAATAAAACAATAGTATCCATCATTCCATTAGTCTTCTCCTCGCCTCCTTCTGCATCTCTCCATGACTATCAGCCCCTGCCCGCCCCTTCATTTGCTGCGCTTGCCTTCCGTTGTTAAAGGCCCCTCAGGTCCAAGCCGGCGTCTGAAGTGAGGATGAATGTAGGGAAAGAAAAGGAAGGGGGAAGAAAATATCAACACAGTAAGAAAAAGGAGAGAAACGTGGGCAAAAGCATGGACAAGAGAAACTCGGGAGTTTCAATATGTGTTGAAGGAGCCATGCAACATTCACCTCTCTTTCCAGGTCCTTTATTCTGGGAACTTCCACAGTAAGTCGGGCCTTCAGGGGCCCTAAAGGCTCCAGGTCCACTACAATGACTTTGAGGTAACTGTATTACAATGTGCACCAGCTGAAATGTTGAGGGACTTAAGGAAGCTCCTGTAGTTGTTTGTGATCTCACTTTCTGTTCTCTGTGTTGCCGTTCTCAAACTCAAACTTTGAATCGGGGAAACGACGACAACCTTCGAGCGAGCGAGCTACACACTGAAACCGGCAAGTTTTGAAGAACCCGGCAGGCCTGCTTGGGTCTTCCAGGGGATGATTGTAAAGATTTACAAAGAATATTTTTAACCTTTGTGTTGTCCTCCCGCTGACCTGGAAATTTAAAATGAAAACCCTTTTATCAAGGTTATGGTTGTCTTTTTCGACCCTTTTCTGGCTTTCCACCAATGAGTTTGTCACTTTTTCAACATTTTGTTGATGTTTTTCTGAGCCTTTTGAAATTTTCTTGGGTTTTTCCCCAAATTTTAAAGCTTTTTTTTACATTTGTCACTTGACATTTTTGTTACTTTTTCTTTGACATCTTTTGACATTTTTGTTCACATTTTAGTCACTTTTGACATTGTCTTTTTTTTTACACTTTTTCAGGAGAATTGGTAAAGTTCTTCTACCAATTGTTTTTTCTCCAAATGCTAAATCTCCATCCACATTACTTTTCTGAAACTTTTTGAAAGAAACCCAAATTTCTGATATAGAAACTTTTTAGAAAGGGCTCAAATTTCATCCGAAGACAACAGGAGGGTTAAGGCATTAACTCTCTAACTGGGATAACGATACTGTGATTTAAATAGCTCACCTTACTGTATTGTGTCAACAGTTAACTTCATTTAATATTGCACGTGGCGTTTTCTTTTGCAGGGTGCAAATGTTCCACCAAAACAAGTTCTTTCCCAAGACTATTTTGCAAAAACCACCGTCGCTTCATCCGGAGTTTAGCACCACCCAAGACCATTGTGATTGGTTTTAAAGAAATGCAACAACCCAGAGTGTTTTTTTTTCCTCCTATCCTGGAAAGTACGTGCGGTGTAGCCAGACCTTACGCCACAGGGATGTGGAGATAGGTCTAACTATTTACTCTATAACTGTATCCCTGCTGCTGCTTGTCTCTAAGCCGTGCATCTGGGTTAAAGCCTTGTGTGTCTCACTGAGCCTTCACAATGTGTTTACACTGGCCTAGACAGTGTGTTTCTACTCGGTGTGGACTGTTGTATTCTTGTTGGCGCGCGCTGAATCGTTGGCTACTCAGTAATCTGTAATGCAGCCCCAGTAATCCCTCAGCTCTGAAGGCAGTGTGGAGTTGTCCGTGACTGCGGAGATGATGCTGTGATCATCTCTTATCACTCCCGTCATGCGACTAGACCGGGAGAGATGAAATTGATGGGGGAGGTTTAATGTAGTCCTGGCGAGTTCTCATCAGCATGATCCCAGGCTGGGGAATGAAATCCAATGAGTTGTTTATTAAATCTCAGGACATTCTGACGCACACCGTCGACACACACTGACAGTATGAGGGCTGCAAATACCAACCCCTGGACGTGGACGGGGGATTAAATCATCACACAGCCGCCGCGCTCCATGGAAATGCATTTAATACTGGCTTCATGATCAGTATAACTGATCTCTTTTTGTTGACTCCCTCTGCTTTGTTGTTTGTTCTGAAGCTTGATTAATTAGTACCGGATTTTTATTTTCATGAAGACATGTAAAACCAGCGTAATTTCTATTTTATTTTCAAGATTAAAGGGTAACTACTGTTTTATTTCAAGCTGGACCCTATTTTCCTCTGTTTTTGTGCCTATGTGACTGATGGGAACAACAATCTTTAACATCAGTCCAGTATTAAGCGAGATCGCTGCAATTTATCCTGTTTGCAATCCTTAGTGGTCATTGCAAAAGTAGTTATTCTCCATTTTCCAGTAATGCTGCTTAGCTTAGCTGTAGCCCCCAACCCTCCTGAAGTACAAGGCAAACTACGACTTTTGGTGACATTTTGGTGTTGTAATTTGTAGACGAAGATGTTGAGTGTGCGGGTAAAAGGGGGTGTGTGTCTGTTTCAATCAATTTTTTTTACTTTTTGAAAAGGGCGCGTTGAAGCTAATTTAGGGTTGCACTTTAAACAGAGGCAAACAACCCAGAGCGATATTTCTCCTATGCCAGAATGTACGTGTGAAGGAGCCAGACCTGACTGCACAGCGCCGTCGATAGAGCTGGCAATGCGAGATTACTTTAAATAGGACTTTGTAGGGCAAAGAGTTTAGGCTTATACATTAGTTCAAGGTTGTTAAAATCAAACTTGTTGTTGCAATTAGGTTTTCATTCTCACTCCCATCTCATAAAATACAGACGCTTAGTCAGGTGCCTTTGTCATTATCATGCATCATATAACACGCTTTACCTAAACGGGCTTGGTCGGACCATTGGCGTCCCTTTTGACGCTGTTAGGTTAAAGGTCCCATGGCATGAAAATTTCACTTTGAGGTTTTTTAACATTAATGAGTTCCCACAGCCTGCCTATGGCCCCCCAGTGGCTAGAAATGGAGTCAGGTCTAAGCCGAGCCCTGGGTATCTTGCACTGCCTTTGAGAAAATGAAAGCTCCGATGGGCCGATCTGGAATCCCCTCCCCTTTCTCTGCTTTGCCCGCCCAAAGAATTTGGCCCCCCCATGAGAGAGAGACATCATGGCTTTCATACGAGCAAAGTGGCAGTTAGTCAAGGCCACACCCCCAGCCTCCACCAAGACACTTCAGATACAGTATTAGGGGACCACTAAGGTCTATATAAAAGAGACTTCAGATGCAGTATTAGGGGACCACTAAGGTCTATATAAAAGAGACTTCAGATGCAGTATTAGGGGACCACTAAGGTCTATATAAAAGAGACTTCAGATACAGTATTAGGGGACCACTAAGGTCTATATAAAAGAGACTTCAGATGCAGTATTAGGGGACCACTAAGGTCTATATAAAAGAGACTTCAGATGCAGTATTAGGGACCACTAAGGTCTATATAAAAGACTTCAGATACAGTATTAGGGACCACTAAGGTCTATATAAAAGACTTCAGATACAGTATTAGGGGACCACTAAGGTCTATAGAAAAGCATCCAAAAAGCACCATGTCATGGGACCTTTAAGAAAAGGCTCGTGGGTGAGCTTACGGTTCCGTGACACGTGGGAATAAGGGTGCTTTTTCCGTTTCATCAGACGCTGACAGCCACTGTCCAAACGTTCCTATTTGCTAACTTGAATTTACATTACGCAGCAAGATTGCCTACTGTATGAACATAAAATACATGTTTCTTTGGTGTGATGTCACTTGAAGGCGCTGGGTGAGCCACTTTCTACTTTATAAAATTCAAAGCACACAACAATTAACTGAGCTGTCCACAGGCCTGGAAACATATCGCTCTCCTTCCACTTGTTAATCCAACAGCATGGGCCTGCAAACATGCACCAAAATAAT
Organism: Percina caprodes; assembly: GCA_013375575.1. NCBI lineage: Eukaryota > Metazoa > Chordata > Actinopteri > Perciformes > Percidae > Percina > Percina caprodes. The sequence goes on along the minus strand of JABXJD010000706.1, from coordinate 4,740 downwards.
TACCATTCTCGTGTGTTGATGTGTTCCAACATGCCTTCCATGAGATAAATGCTGGATAGCATTAGCAACTCCATCTGTAACCCTCCTTGTATATTAGCACTCTAACTATCAGTCCTATTAGCTAAGCAGCCTGTGGCAGCCTGTGCTGCTGTTGCTGTAGATCTAAGCACCGAGACATCCGTTTGCCCCCCCATTTTCCGTGATCTGAGTGCAAACACAATCTCAGACCCAATCACGGGAAATTGATACAGTGGCAAGACTTGACACATAAAGGCACTGCTGTCTAAATGACTGCAGGATTGTGGGTAAACAGTATCCTCCCGGCCAGACAATGAGCCTCTCCTCAGCAAGAAACCGCAATCACAGAGGTTAAATGCCGGTGCACAGCTATTAACCCCGGCCATCTACAATTTTCCTTGTATCTCTTTATACTTGTTTTTTCAGAGAATGCTTCTCCCTTCCTTTAGCTCCTAGCCTCATATTTTACTTCACTTCCATCACTCATACAATCGGTCCTACGTGACAGCTACCAAATAGAAATATGTGCAGACAAATCAGCCCCTCAAAACTATGAAACGAGTGTATAAAATAACAAAGAAACAAAGCCACAAAAACTAGACTACCTGGTATTCATCCTCAAAGGACGTCAACCTCCAACCTCACCACCACCACCACAGTGGATACGTATTCTCGTTTTCTTATAAGACTGATGTGACATAAGGACATTCTGATTGGATGCTCAGATTTTGCCACATTTCATCACTTACATGGCTCCTCGGAGACATGACAGCCCTAATGTCTCTGTGAAAGATGCCAGTACTCTAACTCAGCAGTTCCATGACCATTGCATGTGTCTTGGGTATATTTATATTCATACGTGTATCTATCTATCTATCTATCTATCTATCTATCTATCTATCTATCTATCTATCTATCTATCTATCTATCTATCTATCTATCTATCTATCTATCAAGCCTAATTCGACTGGCAATCTCCCATTCTCATGATTAAATAATCCTTGATTATCTGTTTCTGTTAATCCTTGATGATCTAATCAAGGATGGGGGGGGGTAACTTTTCCTGCTGAAGATTTCCCACTGTGGTCAGAAAATATCGGCGAATATATCGCTCCAAAGCTAATCGCGTCACTCTTATTTTTGCTATAGTGTTTAACAAGCATTATTTAATTTTGCCTAGTTGTGGCCTGTTGAGGGGCAATAAATATCAAAAGTTCCAAAACATCTACAGTATGTTGTAATTTGTATGGATCCACTAGATATAATATCTACATACATGGCATCTGATTGGAGGCTAGTCTCACTTTGTCCCACAGCAACATTAAAAGAGTTTTTATGTGTGTACAGTTTCTGTTAATAATGGATTGGATTAAGTGTTTTCATATAATTTAATTATAATATTCAGATTTACCATAAATAATTGAACATGCACATGTATTTTAAGTTCCATTAAAGGGGATGTCACATTTGGGCGTAAGTAACACATTAGTTACTTTTATAATTTGTAACTAAGTATCTAATTGTCTAACTTTTTGGAAGAAGTAACTAGTAACTGTAACTAATTACTTTTTAAAAGTAACTTGCCCAACACTGGTTGTCACGTAGACAGTACAATGTAGTAGGGTGTGACTATTCACTGGTCTCACAATTCAATTACGATCATCGCGTCAACTGTTCGAATTGATTTAATATCCCGATCGTCACCTCCTTGATATTATATGTTGCTACATGTGTTTTCATCAACTATATATATATATATATATATATATATATATATATATATATATATATATATATATATATATATATATATATATATATATATATATATATATGTGTGTGAACTCCCTCTTCAAGGAGACACTTCCTGAATGAAGCGGAGTCTGAACACAGCAGACAGCAGGCAAAAACAAAAGAAGCTGCGACCGGAAAATCAACAAGTAACATCAGTAGGAATTAATCGATTACGGTCTGTCACTGCATCAATGCAGAGTCGTCTAGGTCCGCATTGCGATGCATCGATTCATTTCAACGCCCCTGTAATGTAGTGAAATTGTATTTCTTCAATCAAACCCCCATCCTAGGTGCAGTAAACATATACACACACACACACATACAGCGTCCGGAGGGGGCAACTTGGGGTTCAGCGTCTTGCTAAGGGACGCTATGATATTTGACCAGAGCAGCTTGGGATTGAACCACCAACCTTGTGGTTATGGGGTGACCTATGAGCCAAAGCCACCACTGTGGTAATGAAACAAAATGAGTCATTCTATCGGGCTATGAATGTCTGATTTTACAAAGGATTGCTTGATGTTACCCAATAAATAGTGATATTTAGCCCATTTAAGTATAAACATCAGCTTATTTATAATACTGGTAATAACAATTAGAAGTAAGGGTACTACTTATGTGGACAAAAGAAGTCGGTACTCAGTACTAGTGAGTCCTGCCCCATTTCAGGCACTGGTTTCATCTGAGAATTGCGCTTTTCCAAAAGGAAGATGTCCTCGTGTGGGCTCCGAAATCTTTTACATTCAGACAGACTCGTGATTAATTAGGCTCTGGATCCTGCGCTGCCCTTGGACCTTGGGGGAAGACTCGCTCTCATCCCCCAAAACAGACTTTTCATCCTGGGTTGGAGACTTGAGCTAATCCCCCAACAGACTTGCGTTTGGCCTCAAGGTGCCTGTCCTACATTTCACACAGCACTGTGTTCATTTGTTCTTTGAATTGGACAAGGTGTTGTGCATATTAAAGCACTCTGCCAAGACTTCCAGTTCACATTCAAAGAAGGTGACACTCTGAAGCGTTCTTGATAAGAATCAAGTATGAGAAAAATGACAACTTGTCACTGGCTACATCTAAAAAGAAAACCTCAATTATTGAAATCATCCGAGGTTGAAGACTCGCGCTACGGAGAGCCTTGAGTGATTTCCTCTGCTGCATCATACATTACAGAGTCATTTCACTGACAGAGTTCCAGCTCTTGTCATGTCTGTGTCAAATACACTGGCACACATTTTAACACTTGCTGCAGTTTCTACACATGTAAATGTAGTTGTAAACCACAGCAGCAGATTCCTAAGGCAACCTGTAAAGCCTGAACTCTGATGCACATTAAACCGACAACTCCGGATATTCTCCTGCGCTGATATGGATCGGAACGCTGTTGCATCCATAACAAAGTCCCGTTGATCCCGAGTTTACCTTAACTCAAATCTAACAGAACGTATGCGATGGCTGGAAAGCACCAATGAGGACTAACTCTTAAATCAGTTTAGAATTAATAATAATAATTCATACTTTTTATTGATCCCCAGTGGGAAAATTACAATTTACACTCTCTGAGGTGAACTGGCATCTCTCCAGCTACCCATCCACACTATGGACTTTGGTCCATACTGGGACTTGAACCAGCAACCCTCTGGTTCCCAACCCAACTCCCAACTTTGGATGTCTCCAGAGTCAAAATGCTCTTAGGTTTTTTTTGTAAGTAGTCTAATAATAATACTACGAATGGTTATAATTAGTTATTATTACTAATAATCAGTTATTTACATTTTCTTTGTGACACCAGAGAACATAAATATACACATTAGAGGCATTAAAGTGCTGCAATAACCTGCATTCAGTGCGCTCTCACACCTATAGTTCGTATACTCCCTACCTATAGTAGTTTTTTTTGGGGGGGAGTTTACCTTAACCACAACATATTCCATTATCTGTATAAGAGCAACGACTGCTCGGTGTTGCCAAGAAGCGTCACTTTGTGAGCCTTTAACATGGTCCATGATCTGTTCAGTGCCCGCTGTAGAGCTCTGTAGACGTTTATATAGATTATATTTTATATAGATTATATTTTATTATTATTATATTTGTATACACTTGGACAGTGTCCAGCCACAGCATTCTCTCCTCTCAGCCACTGAAGCCCGGCCCACTGTCCTTGTGATGATTATGATGGAGGAGTCCAGACAAACAAACAGACACTGGGGGTCCATTGTGTATTCTTAAATTTACCTTTTGGCACAGTGGCACTGACGTCCCCAGATCAATTCAAACCTCATTGGCCTGAAGGTTTAGTTCAAGGAAAAACTGCGAGTCCTTTTAATATAATTTCCATTATTTGTTCCAGTAAAAAGCTGCATCATGGGGTGCTGCCCAGAAACAAATGAGTTACTACAAGAAGGTCACTCAACAGTGAAATTAGTAAAACACCGGAGGTGCCTCTAATGCAAAGTGTGAATAAAATGATCCTGAGGCTGACTTGGCTGCCGTTATTCACCAGCCTTCCACACTGTGCCTTTCTTTCTTTCTTTCTTTCTTTCTTGTCTTGAAGGAAAATGAAGCACTGCATAAATACGCTCTTTAAGGAGCTTTTGGCAAATACTGTATGTGATTATAATACTACACATAGACTCACAATTAAGGGTGCAGGGAATAAAGATGCAAATGAGTTTGCAAGCTTCTTGACTCTTGTTTTACAAGAAACCATTTTGCAATTTAACGTTTAATGGACCAACCATTGCACAAAATATAGAGCACATATTTCCCTTCAAAATAAAAAGAAGGCAATGTTCCAAGGCTTATTTCTCCATGTCCAACATGGAAAGGCATTTTTCTTATAAAAGCTAGGTTAAAAAAAAGCATTAAGAGAAGGATAATGACATAAAAGTACTTTAACGGCATAATGTACAACATCAAGTCATGTCGTACTCT
>JABXJD010003313.1:0-29397 GCA_013375575.1 Percina caprodes | reverse complement strand
CACACATTTCAAGGTGCTGCAGTTTCTTTATTAAAAAGCTGACATTCCGGCTGATTTTTTTTTATTTATTTTTTTTATTTCTTGGGATTTCACTGCTGTGTACAGAGCAGACTTGTATGCCGGATTCACTACAAACAGTTCCAGGATTCAGAAAAATGTGTTGGATGGCATAGCAATGAAGCAGGTATACATTCTCTTGTCAAAAGAGTCTGAACAGCGTTGCAGACAGTGATGCAGATAGAATACTCTAAACTATCAAAGCAATATTATTCTGATGGTTAAAGTAATTTTGTAAATGTTTGACTCCTTTTTAGATTGTATTGGCCTTAATAACTTTGTCTAATTTGTAATAAGACATCTCTAACTATGGCCACTGTTTCACTGCCGAATCCATTAGATTCCTCAAGTGAACACATTTGCCCTGACATTTGAATGGGAGTAGGGTTTTGTTAACTGTCACTCAAGAATATCTTGAGCACTTAACCCTCATGTTGTCCTTGGGTCAAATTGACCCATTTTCCTATATCAATGTTCTTTTTAACTACCCAATTACCCAAAATAACATGATTGATTCCACACAACACTCTTTGGCAAGTAGACATCTCTACTTTCATTAATTTTGGGGTGTCTTTATTCAGTTTTATGGCATTTGGAGAAAAAAGTGCTTTTGAAATAGTATTGATTAAAAGTTGACATATTCCAGTCTGTGATTATTCATCAACATACATTCCTTTAATTTTAATCTATATAATAATCTTTGCTTTTCTAACTCAAACATTGGGTATAATTTCCTAAAAATAAGGTTTATTGACATTAATTCCAAAATAACTGTAAAACTAAAGTTAATAAGTTAGTGTTACGTAGTGTTAAATGTCAAAAAAGTGACAGACATTAAAGTGTTGAAAAAGGGACAAAAATGTAAGAAAAAGTTAAAAACATTGATTAAAAAGCGTAAACTAAAGTGTTGACTTTCATTTTTGATGGGAAGACAGCACAATGGTTAATAAAAATCCACAGAGCAATTTGTGTGAAACATTAGCACATTCATCTCAGGCTGCTGACCAGCACCAGCATTCGCCTCTCATGGAGACATTTTTCAAGTGATTCATGTTTAAATATTCCAACCAAGCTCTAGTTCACCACAGCACTTTCATTAAGTGGATGCCTAAGGCTCTGCCAGTCAGATACACCATGAGAAATAGGCCACAAGAATGTCTTTTTTCACACCCACAGTTCCACAATTTTTATGCTATTCTTGCCTATACCAAGAAAATGCCAACTAAGACTTTTTGCATTGCGGAGATGCACATTTAAAAATATTTTGCCTGCAAAACTGAACATTCAGCTGTTTGCAACAGTTTTTTTTCTGTCCATTATGGCTCTATCCTTTACTCAATATAAATATAAAAGCAGCTTTATTACAGCTTAGCTTGCACAATCTCTCCAGCTGTGTAGTGAAAAATATTCAGAGCCATGCAGAATTGCTGGTCGTTGCCTCTGAACGGCAGTAACATTTTGCCTTCAAGGCAACCTCCTAGCCTAATTGTGTCAGTCACTGCTGTCACTTTGAATATATAGGACTGAACTAGCAATGCTGTCTGCTCCGATGGTTTCTTTTACCCTCCGTCACCTCCCACAGCCCCTCCTTCTGCCCTGGCTGTCCACCTCCTCCTCTGAAATACAGCTCATTCTTTATTCAAAAATCATCCATGACGGCGCCGTCCCAAGTTGTGCCAGATACTCACTCTTGGCTTTGACAGACAGCCCATCAAGCCAAGGACGTTGACATAGCTGTCAGTACTGCTTTTACTTTTTCTACCTTCTTTGGTGATATTTGTCAGTGAATCCCAGATGACAATGTTTCTGCACTGACGGCTGCATTGGATAACAGTAGGACACGCTCAGATTAGTCTATAAAATGTGTATTCAAAACATCCATGTTAAAGGTCCCATGACCTGCTCTTTGGATGCTTTTAAATAGACCTTAGTGGTCCCCTAATACCATATCTGAAGTCTCTTTCCCAAAATTCAGCCTAGGTGCAGAATTACAGCCACTAGAGCCAGTCCCACAATGAGTTTTTCTTAGTATGTACCATTTCTGATTCTGTAGCTTTTGAGGAGGAGAGAGGTGGGGGCAAGGTGGAGGCTGGGGGTTTGGCCTTGACCAACTGCCACTTTGCTCGTTTGAAATCCATGATGTCTCTCTCTCTCATGGGTGGGCTAATTTCTCTGGGCGGGCAAAGCAGAGAAAGGAGGTAACGATTCCAGATCGGCCCATCTGAGCTTTCATTTTCTCAAAGGCAGAGCAGGATACCCAGGGCTCGGTTTACACCTATCACCATTTCTAGCCACTGGGGGACCATATGCAGTCTGGGGGAACACAAATTAATGTTAAAAAACCTCATAAAAGGAAATATTTATGCCATGGGATTTTTTTAAATTTAAAATATCAAACATTTGAGAAGCTCTAAGCTGAAAATGTGGGATCCTATGTGATTAAATTATGTTTTTGATTTTGTTTGTGTCCTTTACTGGACAGTAACACACTATGAGTTATGGTTATAGTTAATAGTATATAGTGTTGTAAATTGTGATCGCAAAAATCCCGTAAGGGGGCCTAACATGAATCTAAGGGCTCGTCAGATTAAAACAGAGGAGTAAATGATTAAAAAACAAACCTTTCTTTTCAATATTATGTTTTATTTTTTTTATTTTCTCCAATCTTTCCTTTTTTTCAACTTGTGAAATAAAAAAGTGTTCGCTCTACAGTAATCTGAGGAAGTAAAATAAGTCTTTGACTCAACTGTCACATATTCCCACAAACTTGTACAGTATATTTGCAACCTGTCGTGAGAGGTCATAAGTCGAGCTGCATATTAACTCTCCTCATATCTGTGGCTCAGTGATACTCGAACATTGTCTAACTTTACTTTGTTCAATTTTACTTCTGATGGTTTCATTTTGTTTTTACTGTTGCTCAATCAGCTGTAAGACCAAGTTGTATCCAGATGACCTGCCAAACACCAGTATTGTCATCGTGTTTCACAACGAGGCTTGGAGCACCCTGCTGCGGACAGTTCACAGTGTCATCAACCGCTCTCCCAGACACCTGCTAGTGGAGGTTGTGCTAGTCGACGATGCCAGCGAGCGAGGTTTGGAGTCTACACTTAACAACTTTTGTAGTCAAGTATACAGGGTGTACATTTTGAACTAAGGTAGGCTGATGATCAATGTGACCAATATGGGGCACAAAACTCTAAACTAAGCTTAGTGGATCACCTAACAAACAGCGTAGCTTTTTACTAAGATAACAGGGACTTACAATAAAACCATCACATTGAGATATAGCGCTAAAAGTCACAGTTGTTGTGTTATCGATTAATCACCCAATTATATTATGGATTAATAGATTATACATGGATATTAACCCACCATTTGTTACAAAATTAGTTGACAATAATTCTGAAAATCAATTTATATTTTAAGTCATTTCAGTTTATTGACCAATGGATACTTGACACATTCTTTAAGCTCTGTTGAATTGCATTACTCTGCAAGAGCACTCTTGCTGGAATGTCTGTTCTTTTGTTTCAGACTTCCTGCAAAAGAAACTGGAGAACTATGTGCGGACTCTGGAGGTGCCAGTGAGGATCCTGAGGATGGAGCAGCGTTCAGGTCTAATCAGAGCCAGGTTGAGGGGAGCGGCCGCCACCAAAGGTCAGGTCATCACCTTCCTAGACGCTCACTGCGAGTGTACTGTTGGCTGGCTGGAGCCCCTGCTGGCACGCATCAAAGAAGACAGGTAAGAGCCAAAATAGACCACACTGAATATTTTAAATGGAATGATGACATTTAAGACACTAATATTACAACTGGATTCTGCTTTTGAGGAGCATGTTGCTACGATGCTTATAAGCTTCTCATTGTTAAGCTTCTGCCTGTTCTTTCCTGAAGCATGCTTTAATATTACTGACATCATCACATTTCACTTTAGTTGCATCATCGCATGCTGAATATTGTAGAGAAAGCAAAGTATCAGTATGAATACACTGTTTGAGCCTGACGCTGCTGATAGAAGATAATCGTTTTGCATCGTCTGCTTCTGCTGCTGCCATGGAGGGAAAAGTTTGCTCCAATTACTAAAGCTTTGTTTTTGTGTAACTCAACTGGAGCTAGTAGGCTCTGTTCAGATCCAGATTAAAGTGGACAAAGACATGTTTAGGGACAATATGATGTGTTAATTTAAAGTGACAAGATGTTTATTTGGTTGCTGTAATTTATCATAATGTTAATGGATTGTTTCTTGCTTGTTAAAAGTGTGTGTGTGTGTGTGTGTGTGTGTGTGTGTGTGTGTGTGTGTGTGTGTGTGTGTGTGTGTGTGTGTGTGTGTGTGTGTGTGTGTGTGTGTGTGTGTGTGTGTGTGTGTGTGTGTGTGTGTGTGTGTGTGTGTGTGTGTGTGTGTGTGTGTGTGTGTGTGTGTGTGTGTGTGTGTGTGTGTTGCTGCAGATGTATTGATGTCTATATGTATGGCCACAGACTGATGAGAAGGTGCACATAGTATTGAGTCTGTTGACAGCAAGTTGACATGATTAATCATACAGGTTGTTTTAGGTAAATCCATAAAGGGTCAAAAGGGCTGGTTCATATCAGGTTTGTGATAGTAACATTTTGTCCAATTCTGAGATACACTGTCACGATATGGCACTTGTGTTTAAAATGCATTTGATTGTGTTTCACTGTTGTGCATTTCATCAGAGAAAAAAAAATCAAAGTATATATTATTTTTAAATCTTTAGCAGTGCTGCATTTATTATAGAATCTTTCTCAACATTAAATCTTGTGCTGTATTTTTGTGTGTCTTTCAGGACATCAGTGGTGTGTCCTATCATCGATGTCATCAGTGACGAGACGTTTGAATACATGGCAGGCTCAGATATGACCTATGGTGGATTCAACTGGAAGCTGAATTTTCGCTGGTACCCTGTTCCCCAGCGGAGATGGATCGACGGGGGGACAGAACACTTCCTGTCAGGTACTGAATGAAAATTTCCTCCTTTTGAAGCTAAATTGAGATCATTTTTAGGGGAATGTGTTACGGACTTTCCACTTGTGTGATGATTTTTATTCATCATTAAAAGAAATTAGGTCAAATAAGAGTGGGTTTCTCTGTGGCAGCAGCAGGCTACAAGGAAGACATGGATAGTTAGATTTCTTCACTCATTGTCAAAAGTGCCATTTTTATCCTGCAGAAAGAAATAGACCTTTCTTTTCTCTGTATATCTCATTGATGCAGGCAACTGCCTAAATAGCTCCCTGATAGAGGGTTGGGCTCTGTTATAGTCCAAGTATGCATAAGCTCCTTTATTTAAAAATAGAAAAACAGAAACTCTGCTGACAGTTTTGTGATACACAAAGCTAGGCACACTTTGTCATCTGTATGCTAATCACTCCCAGCAACAAACAAAATCCTTAATTAAGTGCCAACTTTAACATAGGGTAATTTAAAAGATAAAAGTAATTACCCCTTTAAGGCTTTGTTTCAAATTGTCAAACAAATTGGTCTTTATTATATTCTTGTTCCTCAGAGCTACACTGTAGTACTAATAAATACAACAATATTGCAAAAAGATTTTTGGGGCTTTATTTGCAGGACTCCCACCATGGCAGGAGGATTATTCTCCATAGACAAAACATACTTTGAAGAAATAGGAAGCTACGATCCAGGGATGGATATCTGGGGCGGAGAGAACCTGGAAATGTCTTTCGAGTGAGTGACAGACCAGCGAGGACGCTATCTCGATGCTATCATGTCACCAGAGTTGGTTGATATCAACGGGTATATGTCAGCTCCCTTAATAGTGTTAATGTTTCTCAATTGCATCTTTCCTTGAATCATAACCACTTCTACTTAAGATTCAAGGGAGAGATGCAAAGAGAGATGAATTATGGAACTACAAGTTTAGTGAAATAAGATGTCCTTACCTCTCCAAAATCCACATTAGGATTAGAATGTCTCTTAATGTTTTAGAGGGAGAAAAGGAAAAGAGGTTATTAATAGCTCATGTCAAATTGCACATTGATTTGCAGCTTCACGCATGACTGAATGGAAATGACACTGGTAGACTATAAAATGTTTATTGCTACAGGCAGCAGTGACAAGGGGAAATAAAGTCCATGCTTAAGACCACCTCCTGCTCTCTTGGACTATAAGATGTAGGTTAAAAGGAAAATGAGAAATTTAAAAAAGAAACCTTAACGAATGATGAAACACAAGAAGAGCCTCAGGTCTACAGTTGACACACTGACCACTGTCATAGCTAGCTGTTATATAATAAAACACAAAATCTAGATATTGGGGAATAATATGGTCTCTTGCTGAAGCCTCCTGGAAGCCTTCTTGCTTTCAGAATTGAAAGCATTTTATGGTTCCTGTTGATGACAGATTTGATTAAATTTCTGTGTTACCTCAAGGTGAGGAACAATCACATAAGGGAACTGGCATTTACCAACTTTTGTATCAGTTTTATATTGACTGTATTTGCCTGCTTTCATTCCACTTTATATATAAAGCTACATTGTGTGCATGTGCCTGCAGATCTGGCAGTGCGGAGGCTCATTGGAAATTGTAACATGTTCGCACGTGGGCCACGTTTTCCGGAAGGCCACCCCGTACAGTTTCCCCGGAGGAACGGGCCAAGTCATCAACAAGAACAACAGGCGCCTGGCTGAAGTCTGGATGGATGATTTCAAGGATTTCTTCTATATCATATCACCAGGTACAGAGCTGCAGGGCCACAGCATCTTTCTGCCAATGGAATACAAGTGTCATATGTGGATGACTTTGCTAAAATGGCATGGATTCTGCATGTTTTAAAAGTTTCAGGGAATGTGTAGTTCAGTCATGGATTTGATGTTTAATTCATTGCGCACCACTGTTCAAAAGTAGATATGAACAATCCTCATTACCAGTGCTTGCTGATATTACATTTAGCAAATTGGTGTGAAAAGGAAAGACTCGTCTGCTCTCTTTTATTCTTTCATTTTCTTGCCATGGTATGTTTTATCTCGCTCATTAAGAATTTATTTCTCCTTTTACTCACTCCCCTTTGGCACACATTGGAAATGAAGGCTGCTTTTGTCATCTCCAAACTGGGATTAATTAATTCCTTATTTCAGACACATTTTTAAGTGCTCCTCTAACATTGAGTTCAGAAATTTGTCAAAGATGGTATCCTCTATACAGACTTCTCTCAAAGAGCTCAGGACAGTGCTGATTGTCCATCTGTTGACTTAGTAATATGATTACTCTTTTGCAGACATCAGTGGTTTAGATGCCTGCCAACCTATAGGGATCATCAAAGACTGCCGTCTTTATGGCTCAAATTATGTCCTCCTCCTCACAGTTTGGCAGGATTCTCAGGTCCTGCAGGTGTGTAGATGGAGCCGCGGTTGTGATGGATGAGTATTTCTGCGTATTTTTGTCCCACAATGACAGTCTGTTTCTCCAGAACATTAGGGAGAATGATCTGGGGCACACTGCTGTCAGACCTTACTTATTGGAACAGAGGAAGACAGTATGTTGCTCAGGCTGAGTTTGGTAGTGGCATCTAGTGATCCTATTTAAAGTGCATCTTCCTCCTCGTCCCTTTTCTGCACTGGTGATTTTAGAGATTCAAACAGACTCAGGGAGGGAGGGAGGGAGGGAGAGAGGGAGAGAGAGAGAGAGAGAGAGAGAGAGAGAGATGCCTTTAGCTCTTAGCTTTTATCTGCCAATTTGAGATTTTTATTGTAAAAGTGTAAAATGGGATTGGTTTTGCAGAAGGTGCTATTTGCATTATCTGGCTGGTGTTTGATAGATAAATACAAAACACTGAACTAGGTCTTACATGTTGGCTGGTTTTGAATCATGCATACTATTTTACCTTATTGCAATCACGATCTTTCATTATAATGTACTACCCTGGATCTATCTACATGCAAGCTATGAGTCCTTAAGTGGCACTCTGGGAAGAAACCATCTGCCTAATGTGTTTGTAAGTGTCTGTGCCCAGTCGCTGTCTAATTTCTTCCTCAGTCTTCTGTTAGATCAAGGCTAATACATCATGCTGTCTCCATTTTGGCTAAAATAAAACACCGCATGGCACACGGTATTCCATAATTGATGCATTTGTGTTTCTGATGTAGATGCCTCATTATAAATGGGATTTGACTCACCGTAGTTTCCTTTTACATTCCCTCTTTGCAGAAATTAAGTGATTTATGTGTTCCTTGCAAAGTATTTTTATTTAATTTATTTTTATATATGTAAAGGGTCCCTCTGGTGTTTAATATTGGTGGTGCATGAAAACAGAACTGTGCGTCAAAAAAAAAACACTGACTGATAATGTTCAGTGATACATATGCCTGCATCCTTGTCTTGGCATTTTGTCTGCAGGTGTGATGCGTGTGGACTACGGAGACGTTTCTTCCCGTAAAGACCTCCGCGAGGCCTTGAAGTGCAAATCGTTCTCCTGGTATCTAGAGAACATTTACCCAGACTCCCAGATCCCGAGAAGATACTACTCACTTGGTGAAGTATGAGCTTTCTCATACTCTAATCCCCCATAATGCAGCACATGCAGACTGCCTCCCTCTGCATTCAGTCAGATACTGTGTGTCCTGTGTAGCTTCTAGGTTGTGTTTTCAGAAAGACACAATATCACTCCGAGATAAATTAGGAAATCTCAGGATCCAGCAAAGGCTGAACGAACCGAGATAAAACCAAACATCCAAAGCTGTTCGTAATAAACATGTAGGATAAACAAACAAGGGGATGTTCATGCAGTCAGTATTGATCCCACATGTTTACACAGTTCTGCTATGAATGCTACTGAGATAAGGCTCATGTATACATTCTACACAGTCTCATGGCCCAGTTTTGTGTTGTACTAAGCAAGCATGAATGATTAAAGACAGAAATAAGTGCAAATTTGAGTCTCTGAATTTACAGAGTGAAATCTCTGTAAATTGTTAACGAGCAAGTTGTGCAGTTTGTTATTAAAAGATATTTTCCCTTTTCTACAAATCTGAAAAAACAGGATATTTTTCAGCAAATGATTACTTTAATAGGCAGAGATGGAGCATATAAAGTGGTTTCTTAAGAAATTAGAAAGGGGATTGTGGGAACTGTGCAATAATTTGAAGCTAAGCCGTGGTAATTCATGGTTAATTGTTTTTAAGATAACAGAAGTTTAAGTTTCTTATTAGTTAGTTCCCCCTCACACAGAAAAGTTTTTAAGAGACCTGAATTGATGCCCGTGGCTCCGTGTCGACATCAGTGCAGCATAGTGTAAAGTCATATCTGACATGCAGTGCTCAGTCTGTACAGTAGACGGGGGCCATATAAAAGTAATGTCAGTTGAAGAACTGGTGAAAGAGGTTGTAATCCTGCAGAGTTCATAGAGCTGAGGAGGGGAGGATTGTATGTACTGTATTTGTGCTGCTCTGCTTTACTGCAGTACAAGCAGATTCTCTCTCTCTTTTACCACTGCAACGCCTCAGCTCCAATCTTCCTCTACACTAGAACTCTGCCGACTGATTCTCATCCTCCATAACACACAGTCAGCCTTTTTTAACAGCTGGAACCATTAGCTTTTCTATCACTTTATTATGAAGGCCATTCTGTTCCTGCATGATAGACATATTAGGCAACATATAGAGCCTGCTGAGCTTTAGCTCTGTGGAAGCCTTAGTTCATTAGAAAGCTGAGTTGACTGTGAAGTCAGTCAGGCTGTGCAGTCAGATCACTTATCAAGCTGTAAAAGTGATAAAAAGATAATGTGTAGAATATGGATAACTTTGTGACATGATATAGTATGTAGAAAAGGATTTTGTTAATAATTTTTACATATAAAATATCTAAAAAAAAAAAGTGAAAAATGCCTGCTAAAATTTCAACAGTCCAAAGCCCAAAGATATTCAATTCATAATGATATATGACAAATTAAGAAATTATAATTGGCAAATATTTGGCATGTTTGCTTATAAAATGACTAAAGTGATTATTGGCTTATCAAAATAGTTGCAGATTAATATTCTGTTAATCAACATGGTGATAAACATGCATTTTTTTTCATGATTGCAGTTTGGAAATGAATCACTAGTCACTAAACTTTGTCTAAAATTGTCTGTGATGACTTCTGTAAATGCCAGTTTTGTCTGCCACGTAACGTTTCCACAACCCCAAAGCTGTGACTTGTTTGATCAGTTATTTATTGTATAGCATAAGTTCTTGTTTTAACCAACAAACTATCCAAACCCCAAATATATTTTGTTTCATTTCATGTCTGACAAAGAAAAGAAATAATGGAACCAAAAAATTATATATAATATAAAATCATAAATAATATAAAATCTGAGTGCAACACTAAAGGTTCCCTGGATACCAAAACGTCGACAGTAGCAATGAAAAGAAGAAAGTAATCAACACTAAGAGGAAAGGGGGGGGGGTGTGGAGAAGATGATTATTTTTTTTTTAATGAGACACAGGACCTGACTGGCTTCTGTTTGGTTAAATTGCTAATAAGTATGAAATTAGCCTACTGTATCTAGAGACAAAGTTAATTTCAAATTATAGTTAAATTAATTTACATAATTTTTCGTTTTCTTCCTGCCTGTAGATCAGAAATGTGGAGACCAACCAGTGCGTGGATAACATGGGAAGAAAAGAGAACGAGAAAGTTGGCTTTTTCAATTGTCACGGAATGGGTGGAAACCAGGTGAGGGGAAAAGTAACACTTTTACTGTTCGTAATCTGAATTCTGTTTTTAAAAGTATCTACACGCAATGTGCTATGAACACTAACTGGAAACTTTTCAAGGTATTTTGTGTTGTAAGTGGAATGTAGAATAAATCTCTTTTAGATTAACTTTGAACAAGCCAAGCCTTTGATTCTTCTTTATCCTCGATACATGAGCTTTGGGATTTCTTTGTCCCTCGAAAGCTTGAGCTCAATCAGGTTGGACGCAAAGTGTGTTTGAATTGCCAACTTTTAAGTCAATCCACAGATTTTCAATACAATTCAAGTTTGTTTTTTGCCAAGTTTTTCTTTCTCGTTTGTAAAGTCCTTTGTTGATTTGGCTCCATGCTGTGGGTCATTACAAAGTCTTTGGCATTTTAGGATGTGCCAAGAATTTGATTGTATTTTGGTCTAATCATTGTTTCTGCTGTCCTTGCATATTGTGTGTAGCTGCACTGCACGACACAGAATCTCACTGTAACCCTGAACTAACAGAAGAACATGGGAAATGGGGTAGAAAGCACTAAAACTGTGCTAATGTTGTACAGTAAATTGTATAAATCAGGTTTGGCACTTCAAAAACTAGGGATCGACCAATACTGATGTTTCAAGGCCGATACCAAAAGTAGCTAGTGAAACTGATAACCGATATTTGGAACCAATATGCATTTACAGTGAAAGTCAAAATTTAAGATTTTGGAATGTTACAAGCTCCAACACACAACTTTTTTATATGTTTTAAGCAATTATTTAATAAATGAGAAACTTTCAACATAAAAGATCAGGTAGTGTTGTGGGTGGGACATTAAGTCAGACTCAGAGAGACAGACACAGAGCTGCAGCACAGCCAAATTAGCACACTTTTTAATTCATTAACTTTATCGGTTATCAGGCAAATAAAACGTTGATACAGATAATCTTCAAACTGCCAAAAAACAACCCGATAATCAGCCAGGGCCGATAATTGATGTATCCCTAATAAAAACCACGAAGGCTATAAATCACGGATAAATATATGTAAATTATTCATATGTCCTCTCATTAAAGACACTTTTTAGAACTTTGATTGCATGCATTTCTCGAAAGGTAAGCTAATGATGTTGATGCTTCTGATAGAGATGTCTTGTTTCCCAGGTGTTTTCTTACACGGCAGATAAAGAAATTAGGACAGACGACCTCTGTCTGGACGTCTCCCGCATCAACGGACCCGTCGTCATGCTCAAGTGTCACCACATGAAGGGCAATCAGATGTTCGAATACGATGCCGAGGTAGGATTCCTATTCCCCGGCCGCCAAATAATCCACAACCTGGCTGCAATTGCAGGCGGCCATTCTCTGCTTCCTGATGTTTGGAAAAATGACTTTGAAGAACGGCTGATTGATTGTGTTTGCCTGTGTGTCATTAGGGAGGATTTGGGTTGTTCAAAGTAGGGAAAGAAGTACCTGTTTGCTGCCACCAGATGGTGCTGTGTGTCAGTTGTTTTTATCAGCACAGAAGTTGAGTTGCTTTTTCCACCCTGAGCAGCTGAGTCTCTTCTCTCATGTTCTCCTTTTTCACTTAGTATGTTGGCAAGTGGGAATATGATTTTGAGGTAAGCTGTTCAAGTCGTTGTTCCTGGATATTGCCCCATAGTTTGAGTCTTTGAGTGTTGTGATTTATCCCCTCTTACTGTGTGTCAGTGGTTATTAGAGTAGATGATTTATGGTTTATTAAATTCTGGCAGAGAAGTGAAGTCAAATCTGTGTTTTGATTCTTTAAAATCATTTTTTTACTTATCACACAAAATTGAGTAAAGCAAATACAGTCCGTCAGGTCCATGCATCTAAAAATATTATGTTAGAGATATACTGTACATATAAATGTGTGAGTGAGCCACAGTTTATTTATAGTAGCACCAAAATGACAAAGATTAGCTGAAAGATTAGCTGAATGGAAAAGTAAAAAAACTGCAGAGGTTCATTTTACTTAATATTCCTGGTTATGCAAACTGTTTTACATTATCAATATTCTATCAAACGCAGAAACAGATGTTGCCGGCTCTTTAAACAAACATTTTACATCGTAGCAGAATGAAGATATTCTCCTCAAGCCCTGTGGACTCGATACAAAGCATCTTTTACATTAAAAATGTATGTGTTTTCTTTTAAACCACTGGGAGACAGTTAGTCAAAATCTGCACTGAATACAATATTATCTATCAGTGATTGAGATGTCCTATCGCTGACATGTAGATATAACAAGGTGAGGAAGCTTGGAGGTCTTTTCATCAAGCATGAAACAAACCCTAGGAGAAGTCCTTTCATTACACGTTGTTCTCTAGGTGCATTCTTAATATGGAAAAATTTAATAATTCATAAACGAAGAGGAATGGTCTCTGTTGTAAACAGCATTGGGGTTTCATCGTTGTCAGTGCCGAGGTTATTTTAAGCCCAAGTGTGATAGACAGGGACCGAATCCTGGGTGATTACAGTACCATTAACATTTCATCTGGTCAACAGTTTCACAGGAATACCTGACTCTTCCGTATTCCTGCTGTATTCATTCACAGCTGTGACAGATAACCTTCATTTTTTCACCTGCTCTGCTGTTTCAGCCAGAAATAAGATGTGTCCAACAATCACTCGTGAATATACCAGTTACATACATTGAGGCGGTTAAACTTAGTCCCCTAATCTTACACACAGAGAGTTTAAGTTTAAATGGGAAAATCTACTGCATTTATCCAGCTCTGCTTTTACTTTGGTATACCTAAGTTTGGTGTTAGTGTAGTAGAAACTAATGGTTTACTTACTGTATCTTTCCAGCGACAAAGATAGGTCTGCTATGATCTTCCATGTTATCTAATTCACAATTGGAAAGATGTGTTGGAAAATGCAATCACATAAAAAAAAAGCTTGAATTCCTGCCCACTGTGAGCACCATTAAGAGACATAAAGATTTCATCATGGACATCAGATTCACAATATGAAACAGCAACTTTATACTAATGTCGCCTTCATGCCATATGGGATGGATGGCAGAGAAAGATTCCCATGTTAATGACTTTGAGCGTTCTTTGACAGAATGACACCATATCCATTAAATTATGCTGAACGACAGTCTTTGGCAATGTGTGAGGCGCCCATATTTGTTATCTGTTCTGTTTTTTTTGGCAGTTGACGTGAATGCTATTTACACTTGAAACTCTTAATTGAAATAACCCCGATATGACATAAACGTGGCATATTGCCACAAGTTGTATAATCAACCAATCAAAAAAGGTAGCAAACATCAAAACATCTGAGCCAAATTTCAACTCAATTACCACATAAATAATTGATAAAAAAACATCCTTAAAGTTAGACAAACCATATATGTCAAAATCCATACAATACAAAAATAAATGTAATGTTTATTCTGCAAAAGATTAAATGGGTGATATTAACAAATACAGGTTAAAGGGGGGTAAAGGAGACTGATCGACAATAACCACTAACCAACAATAAAAAGATTGCTGTGAATCTAATCTTTTATAGTATAAATAAGAAATTAGATGTTACTATTTATATCTGTATTGTAAATATTTAGAAATAATGTGTGGAATGTTAATGTTTTATTTTAAGGTTATGGTGATTTGTACAAACATTTTTATGTGGTAATTCAGGTGGACTTTGGCTCAGATGTTTTGATATGTGCAGGGTTTAAAGATTTAGTTATTTTTATACTGTGAATGTGATGCCTGACACAAGTCCATGATTAAAACGTTATGTCTCTCATAAACTCAGTGTTGACAGTATGCTGGAATTAAGTCCAGGTTTTAAAAACCTTAAATAAACATAATTTTTTCTATTTAAATTCACTGGCATTGAAAATAATCACCTCCATATTAAACTGGAAAAGTTGGCTGTGAAGAACAGATGGATTAATTTAACAATAACCCATTGATTGACTCTCGGATTTACCTTCACCACCATCTGTTCCTTTCAATCCCGGCTCGCCACAGAAGAACACCTTCCTCCACATCATCACCCAATCATGTCTGACCATCAACCGTCTGGACGACGGCACCTACGGCCCCACAGTGCAGTACTGTGACAGCAGTCCCTTACAGGCCTGGGTCCTCCACAACTACACACGTCTGGACGTCGCAAGACGCGCTTTACTTCAGTCCCACTGATTATTCACTCTAAGCTCTAGGGTTTGAGGTGAGCAAGTACAAATTAGCTGAGAGTAGAAGCTGGTGGTCATTTTAGCTGCTGTGTAATAGTGGTGTAGTTTGTCATTAGCATTGTTAGAAGTAGAATTGTTTGACCTCTTCAGGCCTTATTAGGCACCTACTGTGTGTAGCTGATTGTTGTCTGTCTGTTTTTTAAGAGGAGTTTTTATTTTCTTATTTTTGTCAGGGGGGGCAGATGAATGCAGAGCTTGTTGTTATGTTGGTCATTCAGATATTAGTCAGAATGTGCATGCATTTTGTTTTAGGAAGCATTAAGTAGCTTTTAGCGGTGACCTTTCAGGGTGAACGTCTGACAACAGGCAGAGACACATGACAGATGTCCCATTAAGAAGGTTCTGTGTATAATATGCTATATGCAAGACCTTTAGCCAGTCTTCATGCTAAATCTCTGCTAAGATCTCATTTGACATTTGTTTTCCAGCATAAATATTTTATTTTGATTTGAAAATCCACTGGCTGTCCCCTGGACTTGGGGAATGATGCCTGAGATGGAAGGCATGTTATTTTCAGCTGATTATCTAAATGCATAGCTGATTTGAAATGTGCTTACTATTGTTTACAAGTTCTTTTGAAGTGATCCTTCATTATGAACCTGCCTTTCATGTCCCTGTCCTCTCAGGCCACTCTCCTATTGGCCTGAAGCAGCTGTGTACACAGTCTGCCATGTACACTCTGCCTTCTTATTTACATACATCTGTAAGGAATGTTTTGGCTCATTATTTCTGTCTTCTTTAAGGTTGTTTTTCCGTCATTTTCCAGTCTGTCCTTTTGTCCGTAGTCTATTCTGTTCTGCTGCGTTATATAGTGTTTGCGCTTCAGTCTTGCACTGTTGTATTTCTCAAAAAGCTAAAGAGCAATTTCATTGTCGCATGACACAGTTTTTGTGTGCAAGCAGGGTAAATTGGGTAAGAAGTTCCCAGGGCTGCTGGTGTGTGTCAGAGTTGCGGCAGTAAAGTGACCTGCTGTTAGATGGCCTGATTTGCTGTTCACACTCAGAGGTCCTCGTGGTACAGCCAGCACCAGAGGAGGGCGCGTACACAAGAGCAGGGCACCATTAGAGCAAATGAGACTGTTGCCTGACTCTGCCTTGAGATAAAAGGAATCTGCTGTTTTTGTATTTCCCACAAAAAGCAGCCCAGTCCTCTGGATAACAAGAGTCAGCGCAAGATCACGTCAAACAGGTACTCTTGTGCCTTTCAACAAGTCCACTGTGCTGCTTGGTGACAAAGAGGATAATGTTCCACAACCGGGCTTACGGTATGAAACCGTCCTCATTTAATTAGCTTGTCTCAGCTGTGCACACACTCAGCGACTTTCTCCGGAGACGCTGGTTGGTTTGCTGGAAGGCTGAGATGGGAGTTTTCTCTGCCCCAAAGGGGCATGAAATAATTATGAGCAAAGGACAAGATCTCCACATTTCTAGTATTTTCATTAAATGGGGAATGGTTTTTCCACCCTCCGTCGTTACACTCCTCTTGTGTCATCTCTGCCACTATAGGTTTGGATCTTTGAATAAATTAAAGTATTATTTTCATTATTGGCTAAACCAGGTTCATATGATTTATAGAGTAGATCTACTTCCAATTTAGAGAAGCTCCATGTACGAGTATTTTTAAATTAAGTAATTTGCAAATTCTGCAAATCACTGAGTAAACATTTCTGATTTGATTAACCTATTCTTAAAATTAACACATTTTTTAATTATCTTTTTAACAAAGCAAGAAAATGTAAATGTTTAAAGTGTAGGGCTATCCTTTTCTGTTCTTGTCTTCAGGTTTTTGGAGGGTGTGTAAAGTTGATCGCCACCTGGTCTCTTTGTTCTTGTTCTGTTTGAACAAATGTGGCCTGTATTGTGGTCTGCAATGTGTACTTCAAGAGAGATGTATGTGTATTTCTCCGTATCCAGGCAGCCGATGTCAGGCACTTGTGTTTTATAGCTTAAGATCAAACATGGCCTGAGCGTCTCTGTGTGCTCATATTCTCTGTCAACAGTCGGAGCACTATCTTGTTTTAATTTAAAATTATCCCTAAACTGCAAGATAAATCATGCCAATGCTCATGTTTAAAGTTTTTTTTTTTTTTTTACAAAATAAATGATGTGTAATTTACAACCATTGCAACACCTAATTGTATCTAAGTGGCACTTAGTGTTTTATTTTTTTTAACATAATTTTCAAAGTTTCTGTCATGCCATTGTTTTCCTCTCTGCTTCTCTTCACAAACTAACTTCAACTCCCCTACTTCTCTGCATGTGATCATTAGGATGAGAAAACCAACTCAAGTGAGCAGCTAAATTATGGAAGCATGTTAATTCTAAAGGAATGAACATAAATGATTAATCAAGGTCATTGAGAGCTCTTTTACAGTTGGTGGGGGGTGTTTCTAGAGCCTTGGTGGCATATAACCTCTGATTTATCTGGTACTTGCTCATGTGGTACTACACAACCGGTATGTTTTCCAGTCTGGACATTTTAAAAGTGCTTGTTCTGTCTTTTTTTGCTTATGTGGACATGTATTAAGGAAGCCTAATAAGTAATAAGTACTAGAGACCCAGATGGAGTACATGTACAAGTGCTCTATCAAAAAAGTGACTTGAGTAGAAGTTGAAGTGCTCCACCACATTTAGGTGGAAAATGTTTTGTATTTAGTATTTTTTTAAATGTACTACTAAAGTACTGAAATTATTGTGTTATGTAGTTATTAAAGAAAGCAGTCAAAAGTTTGAATATCCTATCGTTTACATTATTTCAAATATTTCTCTCACAATTCCTTTTGGCTGTAGCAGCAGTACAAGGACAAGAATGTACAACGCCGCAGCATGTCATGAACCGTGGTAACTAGTTAGCTAGCGCTATTGATAGCTCAAGCTGGTGTGCCATTTACCTTACCTTGATAGGTTTGTTGAAATTCAACGGTGAATTTGAATTTGAAGGCCCTTATTTCACAATCTTTCAGGAGGAAGAGTAGGCGCTTCATTCTATATGAATTGTCTTTCACTCCGATAAATGAAACCATGGACTGGGGTGGTCTCCTTCCTCACCACCACGATCATTAGAAGTTGAAGGTATTGAAGATGATGTTTCTGGTTCTTCCATCTCAAAACAAACTAACAAAGCTCAAGTGTTCTCAAAGCAGGCAGGCAGGCAGGCAGGCAGGCAGGCAGGCAGGCAGGCAGTAGAGCGAAAGGCAGAACGGGAGCATGCGCAGTCTTCTTATAAGACAGCTTGATTGCTTGATTTGCTCACTGATGAGCCAGCTTCATCAAACCTGGTGACATAGCCATCTACCGCTCTGGCAGTGATAATGTGGGCTTGGAATGATTAGTAACATTTTTATTTTTACTGTTACGAGTAATGATGCAGCGCACAAAAAATTTATCAGAGTAAAAGTATTACTCATCAAAAATATGTGAAGTAGTTCTACTTTGTTACTATACATCTCTGAGTTCATGTGATAGACGAGCAAACAGGCAGATCTTACAGTGGAGAGGGGGCAATGTGTGGAATGGAGCAGGAGACGTGGTATACTGAAGAGTAAACTCCAAAAATAACAGGACTGTTTGAGGTCAGAAGCATTGAAATCTTAATCCACCCTTAAATAATCATCTGAGACAGTGAAGCATATTTATTAACGTTCAATGATATTGCTGAAACTGTTTGAAGATAAATTGATGTCAATCAGCTGAAGAGGTTGGTAATAACATTAGCAATGGCTGAGTTCTATTGAAGTATCCCAGTAACTCTGTTTACCTATTTATCTTCTTTTAACCTTTCAGTTTGATTTAAAAGCATTGTACCATTCCTTATGGAAAGAGAAATGTCTGCCCATAATTTGCTACACAGGCCAATTAAAGGCTTCTGGGAGGTGTCACTATATGAAATATAAAGTCTATAGATTGCATAGTATTGAATGAGGTTTAAACTAGTATAGGAGCAATAATATTGATGTAATTACTAAGAAGCATTACATTTGTTACTAATGGTGTTTATTGGTCACTTTTACCAACTTTTTGGATTCACACAAAACCATTAGATGTACATGGAAGTTATTTGAACAAACTACAGGAAAAACTGTAAATTTGGCTTAATCACAATGCATAAAAGCACCTGATAGTGCCTAGCTGGTGAACATAGCGTAGCATTTAGTGGCTTAAGAGCCAGACATTTTCCACAGGAGATGGTGGAGACCAAAAAAAGTGCTTAAAGGAGAGTAAATATTGAACTTACTATTAACCTGGATGTGTAAATAGGCCACTGTTTGCTAACCTGATTGACTTAAAAAGGATAAAATGTCAGTGTTGTTGTTTCTGCTGCGCCCAAGTGGCCAAAACATAAGCTGTTGCAGGATCAAGTTTAGAACATTTCTGTTAAAGTCTTCATCTTGGTCTGATATGTCTTGTTCAGTCATTTCAAGAGTTTGTTAATATGTTAAGCTGAATGGACATTTGGCCTCCTCCTACTGTAGTGTTTAGTCCCACAACCTGACTGCACCCTGTGTCCAATGTTCGCCTGCCAACTCCAAACTACAACATTGAGCTAAAAGCAATAGAAATAATAATCTGCGGACTGAGATGTTGATTGTCATTGGTATTGGCGCTACTAGCAACAATTTTACATTACAACAATTAATTTGATACATCCCAAATGTCCAAAATATGACTTAATGCAGCTTAAACATAAGCATTAGATGTAAATTTCAGTCTTTTTTATTTTTATTTTTTTTAATCCTGATGATGCTCAACAGTATTTCACAAAGAAATCCTTTTTAAGTGGCCATGAGGACAACAGTCTCCACACTGACGAGTGCCTCAATCCTCCTGAGCAGTCTCAGTGCACATTGTGTTATAAGGGGCACGACTCACTTTTTCTCGAATAGAACATCCTGCTCTCTTCATGTGCCTATTGTTTTTTTTCCTGCTACAGTTACTGAGTGTAACATGCTCAGGCCATATACTTGGGTCAGAATGTATTTTTGTGAAATGTGGGAAATCAATATTTGGAAGTGTCTCTGAAGGTTCCTCTTAGTCATCCAGGTGGATTCAACTTTTTTCCAAGAAGAGTTTAAAATAACTCAAAACAGACAATATTAATCTAAGTATTTGTGTGTGTTTGTATGTTAATGTGTATACATTTACAAGTAATTGCCTGTGTTTTCCTTCTCTCTCCAGCGACTCACCCTGCTGCATGTAAACAGCAACCAGTGTTTGGACATGCCTTCTGAGGAGGACAAGATGGTCCCCACCTTGAGAGACTGCAATGGCAGCCGCTCTGCGCAGTGGCTGCTCCGTAACATGACCTTACGCGTCTCCTCCCTCGCCTCATCTCTCTCCACCACCGCTCTATCCTCATCCTCACCGGTCCTTGCTCTCATCCCCCTTGCCAGGTGGTTACCACAGCACACCATACGCCCCTTCCTGTAACAGCCTGTCCAGCGAATACAGAGATCCAGGCAGCAGCGGCTTATCTTCCATTATGAAGGCGTCTCTTTTACAGCTCGCCACAGGTTTGAGAGAAGCTGCACCTGCCGTCCAGGCGGCACAACAAGCTGTGGCTTTGGGAACCTTGTCATGTCTGAGCAGGAGAACAATGTGAGTTCTGTGCAAGGAGAACATTGAAATCAAAACACTCGCACTGTGTCAGCCAGCTGCTAGCTGTGCATCCACTGTGATGCTTAGATTGCCGCTTAGCTGCTGGACAAACCAAACAAATAAACGGAAGAGCATTTATAACAAGAATATTGCAAGGCATGTCTCTGCGATGGTCTGCAATCTAAAAACAAGACTGTTGTCATGACTGCTGCTCATCCTCTCTCCATATCAGTGTCTCACTTACATTCAAATAACAGGAAGTTATGCCGTTAATAGAGCCTGACCAATACTGGATCTGTGAAGCCAATACCAATATTCATATTTCAGGGTTAAAACATTTGATAATTGGTTTTAAAGTCCAACTGAAATTCAAATTCTCATCACTTTTGGTGTAAGGAAATGTAAACTATAATGATATTTCAGCTGTTGTGTACATTTTTCCAGTATTTAAAGAGGATTAAACACTGGTGGGTTTCTAACCTTAGCTGGTGAATGACATTTGAGAGCCTGTGTTGCACCGTCAACGTCAGTTCTGTGGTGTGCTGCTGACTGAGGAACGTCATTATGGTTTCATTATCTTTTTACAAGCCTTAATGATTTTATTGGTAGTAAGAAACCAGATAAATACAAAATCAAAAGTGTGTGTGTGTGTGTGTGTGTGTGTGTGTACAGTATATATGTGTGTATGTATATATGTGTGTATGTATATATGTATATATGTATATATATATGTGTATATGTATATGTGTATATGTATATGTATATGTGTATATGTATATGTATATGTGTATATGTATGTATATGTGTATATGTATATATGTCTGTGTGTGTGTGTGTGTGTGTGTGTGTGTATATAGATGAATGTGTGTGTGTGTGTGTGTATATAGGTGTGTGTGTGTGTGTATATGTATGTGTGTGTATATGTATGTGTGTGTGTGTATATGTGTGTGTGTGTGTGTATGTGTGTGTGTATGTGTGTCTGTGTGTGTGTGTGTGTGTGTGTGTGTGTGTATATGTGTGTGTGTGTGTGTGTGTGTGTGTGTGTATATGTGTGTGTGTGTGTGTGTGTGTGTGTGTGTATATGTGTGTGTGTGTGTGTGTAGGCATACATGGTTTACAAGACCAATTTTCAGGTTTACTCACCAGCATTATGAGACCAATCGGGTTACGGAACCGATTTTGATGGTCTCAAACTAAAAACTTTATAATGCTATAATTATTGAAAATTAATAATATAAGTCATTATGAATACATATGTGATTACATAGTTTCTAGTGTTAACAGTTAATATAGCTATTCTACTGTAATGGCCCATCCCCTGCCTTTCTGATGTTCATACATATTGGTCTCTCAAGGCAGGATGGGTTTGTGAGACCAAGACGTGTGTATCCAACAGCGCCCCCAGAGGCTGTAAGAGACATTGCAAGTTATACACGTTTCGCGAAAATATACACAATGACGCGCCAATTTTACACAACGCGGGAAGTTCAGCGGGCTTGCAGTGTGGACAAGCCGAGGACTGCGATGAACTTCGAAAAGTAAGGCTTTCATATTTTATATTTTATACATATATGATTGACAGCCTTGATGGACTCAAAGAAGCTTTAGTTTATATAATTAATAATAATTTACTTAATAATAATGTAAATAAGGTCATGACTATTTAACTACATATTTCTTACTATTGTTTTTGTACTAATTATTCATTGTTCTCTATTTCTTTTCTTATTGCTGGTCTTACATTCTATCTTATCTTATATCTTATTGCCAGCATGAACTAATGTTAATGCTGGATCTGGATTCACTGGATCCGCTGTCAGCTAGCTAAACAGCGCTAGCTTCTGAAAGAGTAAAATCCATTTGGTTTAGCTAGCTAGCGATGAAGAGACTGGCGGTGTTATGTCGATATCAGGGATAGTCCTGCTTAGAAAAGTCGTGGGCGCCCTCGCACTCTTTGTGTGAACGCGGATGTTTCGACCGTCAAAGGTAAATAACAAGCGTTAACATGATTGAAATAGAAATAGCACTTAAAATGCTGTCTGTGTTTTTAAGCCGTTTAACAAGACGATCTTGAACGCAACATTTGACTCCCAGTAGTTCCCTCCCCTGGCCTGAACCCATTCCGCTGTGAAGCTAGGTTTGTGGGAGAGGCGCATTTTGTTTATTGTTTTGTTTTTTAAAAACAAACGCGGTGTCCTTTTTGTGTCATGCGAGAACGTGTCTCCGTTGTTTGCATCTCGTCTGTTACGCTACAGCCGGAACGGAGCTCGTGTAAACGGCTTTAGCACTGCAGCTAGCTGGTAAGCTAATTCTGTCATCACAGTTACTCTGTCAGGGTTCAGTCATATTCAGCGAAGCAATTGGCATTTATAGCGGTTTGGCTGCTGGCTTTGGACGCTTTGCTGTACATGGCTTTGCTCGCTAGCGATGGAAAGCTGCGGAGGCTCCGCTTTCATTTTAGGGGTAGGTTGTGTTGTTTGCTTAAAATATTATTGCTCTATATTCACGAATTATCGTTAATGGGCATATAAACTAGTTTTGTACCGATTTTAGACCTGGGCTCCATTTCAGGAAGGAGGGTTAACAAACCCTGATGTCTGAGTTGATTTACCCTGGGATGGGAAACTGAGTTTTTGGTTTCAGAACAGCTGATATGAGTTGGGTCAATCAACTCGGAGTAGGTTCGATCACGCCGCGCACAACCACAATAAAAAGGCAGAATGAATGGAGCCATGACACGATGTTACTATGGTAACAACCACAAACAAACTGGTGCGGAAATACAGCAACATCATTAACATACTTATAGTTAATAATCTTTTATTTCAATATATTATCATTCAATAATAATAATAATAATAATAATATAATAATAATCAAATAAAGCCGACTGTGGAACTCCTTTTAATGGCTCTTACTGGTTTGTGTACATTGGCTTTACCCAATGTTGTAAAGAAACCTGCGTTTGTAAATAAAATCAATTGTCACAAACGATCTGCTGTCTAGCTTGAGCTGTGTCGATGCCTAGCATAATACCACAGCTAAAATGAGTTTTGATAATGCTGTATATGTAATGACTGACTTGACATAATATTTTACAGTGAGGCGAGGCAGACTAGACCCCATTTGTGATGCACAAAATCACGTAAGACTGCAGAAGGAGAAAGCATTGTGTGTCTGGAAATACATAAACCCCATCAAAGGTAAGTTTTTGCTTTAAACCCTGTGTGTACTTGCTTACTGTAATTGCTGGATTTGAGATTCGATGATTGTGTCTCAAAGCCCCCCAAATCACAATAAGCTTGAATCTTATTAATTTCCCTTTTTCAGTTTTAGGTCGTTTTTAGTAGTTTTTGGTCAGATTTTTGCACACAGCAGCCATGCCCCGCAGTCTTGCTCAAAGAGGTTTGTCAGTCCACTGTTAGTGTAGATTCAAACACAGGAAGTGCTTTAAAATGACCTAAAACAATGCTAACTTACAGCTTCTGTATATGACTAAGATTCAGTATGGCTTGGGTGTTTTCTGTGTTTGCATGATCATGGTGTTTGAGACCAGTGTTTGGCATATGAGACCAACAGTGAGACAGTGTGAACCAATACTTTAGTATATTAGACTTGTGTGTGTTTGTGGCCCAGTGATGGTTTATAAAGGACAGAGTGAAGCATACAAGGCCATACAGTAAAATACAGTATGTCACATCACAGTTCTGCATGATTTTAAATATTGGCTTATGACAAAAGCAGTTTTAGGAACAAATTTCACAATGTTTTCATCAGGTTATGCCTTTTCTCATCAAGGAAAAACAGTAAATATTGTGAATCTGTACAGTAATGTAGAGATATGTGATGAGTGAGTTAGCAGATGTTATGAATTTTACCTTTTTCCTCATGATTGTCATTTTTAATTACAATTTAAATTTTTCATCTAATTTCCCTTTTTTATTACGCTTGTTTTCATTAACTGTTATTCATTTTTTTGTTGATAGGAAGAGGTGTGTTTGCATTGAAGCCAATTCATAAAGGCCCCAAATCACAATATGCTTGAATCTTATTAATTTCCCTCTTTCAGTTTTAGGTTATTTTAAGCTCAGTTTTAGTAGTTTTGGTCAATTGTGGTCAGATTTTTGCACACAGCAGCCATGTCTCCGCAGTCTTGCACAAAGAGGTTTGTCAGTCCACTGTTAGTATAGATTCCAACACAGGAAGTGCTTTATAATGGCCTGAAACAATGCTAACTTACAGCTTCTGTATATGACTAAGATTCAGTATGGCTTGGGTGTTTTCTGTGTTTGCATGATCATGGTGTTTGAGACCAGTGTTTGGCATATGAGACCAACAGTGAGACAGTGTGAACCAATACTTTAGTATATTAGACTTGTGTGTGTTTGTGGCCCAGTGATGGTTTATAAAGGACAGAGTGAAGCATACAAGGCCATACAGTAAAATACAGTATGTCACATCACAGTTCTGCATGATTTTAAATATTGGCTTATGACAAAAGCAGTTTTAGGAACAAATTTCACAATGTTTTCATCAGGTTATGCCTTTTCTCATCAAGGAAAAACAGTAAATATTGTGAATCTGTACAGTAATGTAGAGATATGTGATGAGTGAGTTAGCAGATGTTATGAATTTTACCTTTTTCCTCATGATTGTCATTTTTAATTACAATTTAAATTTTTCATCTAATTTCCCTTTTTATTACGCTTGTTTTCATTAACTGTTATTCATTTTTTGTTGATAGGAAGAGGTGTGTTTGCATTGAAGCCAATTCATAAAGGCCCCCAAATCACAATATGCTTGAATCTTATTAATTTCCCTCTTTCAGTTTTAGGTTATTTTAAGCTCAGTTTTAGTAGTTTTTGGTCAATTGTGGTCAGATTTTTGCACACAGCAGCCATGTCTCCCGCAGTCTTGCACAAAGAGGTTTGTCAGTCCACTGTTAGTATAGATTCCAACACAGGAAGTGCTTTATAATGGCCTGAAACAATGCTAACTTACAGCTTCTGTATATGACTAAGATTCAGTATGGCTTGGGTGTTTTCTGTGTTTGCATGATCATGGTGTTTGAGACCAGTGTTTGGCATATGAGACCAACAGTGAGACAGTGTGAACCAATACTTTAGTATATTAGACTTGTGTGTGTTTGTGGCCCAGTGATGGTTTATAAAGGACAGAGTGAAGCATACAAGGCCATACAGTAAAATACAGTATGTCACATCACAGTTCTGCATGATTTTAAATATTGGCTTATGACAAAAGCAGTTTTAGGAACAAATTTCACAATGTTTTCATCAGGTTATGCCTTTTCTCATCAAGGAAAAACAGTAAATATTGTGAATCTGTACAGTAATGTAGAGATATGTGATGAGTGAGTTAGCAGATGTTATGAATTTTACTTTTTTCCTCATGATTGTCATTTTTAATTACAATTTAAATTTTTCATCTAATTTCCTTTTTATTACGCTTGTTTTCATTAACTGTTATTCATTTTTTTGTTGATAGGAAGAGGTGTGTTTGCATTGAAGCCAATTCATAAAGGCCCCCAAATCACAATATGCTTGAATCTTATTAATTTCCTCTTTCAGTTTTAGGTTATTTTAAGCTCAGTTTTAGTAGTTTTTGGTCAATTGTGGTCAGATTTTTGCACACAGCAGCCATGTCTCCGCAGTCTTGCACAAAGAGGTTTGTCAGTCCACTGTTAGTATAGATTCCAACACAGGAAGTGCTTTATAATGGCCTGAAACAATGCTAACTTACAGCTTCTGTATATGACTAAGATTCAGTATGGCTTGGGTGTTTTCTGTGTTTGCATGATCATGGTGTTTGAGACCAGTGTTTGGCATATGAGACCAACAGTGAGACAGTGTGAACCAATACTTTAGTATATTAGACTTGTGTGTGTTTGTGGCCCAGTGATGGTTTATAAAGGACAGAGTGAAGCATACAAGGCCATACAGTAAAATACAGTATGTCACATCACAGTTCTGCATGATTTTAAATATTGGCTTATGACAAAAGCAGTTTTAGGAACAAATTTCACAATGTTTTCATCAGGTTATGCCTTTTCTCATCAAGGAAAAACAGTAAATATTGTGAATCTGTACAGTAATGTAGAGATATGTGATGAGTGAGTTAGCAGATGTTATGAATTTTACCTTTTTCCTCATGATTGTCATTTTTAATTACAATTTAAATTTTTCATCTAATTTCCCTTTTTATTACGCTTGTTTTCATTAACTGTTATTCATTTTTTTGTTGATAGGAAGAGGTGTGTTTGCATTGAAGCCAATTCATAAAGGCCCCCAAATCACAATATGCTTGAATCTTATTAATTTCCCTTTTCAGTTTTAGGTTATTTTTAGCTCAGTTTTTGGTCAATTGTGGTCAGATTTTTGCACACAGCAGCCATGTCTCCCGCAGTCTTGCTCAAAGAGGTTTGTCAGTCCACTGTTAGTGTAGATTCAAACACAGGAAGTGCTTTAAAATGACCTAAAACAATGCTAACTTACAGCTTCTGTATATGACTAAGATTCAGTATGGCTTGGGTGTTTTCTGTGTTTGCATGATCATGGTGTTTGAGACCAGTGTTTGGCATATGAGGCCAACAGTGAGACAGTGTGAACCAATACTTTAGAATATTAGACTTGTGTGTGTTTGTGGCCCAGTGATGGTTTATAAAGGACAGAGTGAAGCATACAAGGCCATACAGTAAAATACAGTATGTCACATCACAGTTCTGCATGATTTTAAATATTGGCTTATGACAAAAGCAGTTTTAGGAACAAATTTCACAATGTTTTCATCAGGTTATGCCTTTTCTCATCAAGGAAAAACAGTAAATATTGTGAATCTGTACAGTAATGTAGAGATATGTGATGAGTGAGTTAGCAGATGTTATGAATTTTACCTTTTTTCCTCATGATTGTCATTTTTAATTACAATTTAAATTTTTCATCTAATTTCCTTTTTTATTACGCTTGTTTTCATTAACTGTTATTCATTTTTTTGTTGATAGGAAGAGGTGTGTTTGCATTGAAGCCAATTCATAAAGGCCCCCAAATCACAATATGCTTGAATCTTATTAATTTCGCTCAGTTTTAGTAGTTTTTGGTCAATTGTGGTCAGATTTTTGCACACAGCAGCCATGTCTCCCGCAGTCTTGCACAAAGAGGTTTGTCAGTCCACTGTTAGTATAGATTCCAACACAGGAAGTGCTTTATAATGGCCTGAAACAATGCTAACTTACAGCTTCTGTATATGACTAAGATTCAGTATGGCTTGGGTGTTTTCTGTGTTTGCATGATCATGGTGTTTGAGACCAGTGTTTGGCATATGAGACCAACAGTGAGACAGTGTGAACCAATACTTTAGTATATTAGACTTGTGTGTGTTTGTGGCCCAGTGATGGTTTATAAAGGACAGAGTGAAGCATACAAGGCCATACAGTAAAATACAGTATGTCACATCACAGTTCTGCATGATTTTAAATATTGGCTTATGACAAAAGCAGTTTTAGGAACAAATTTCACAATGTTTTCATCAGGTTATGCCTTTTCTCATCAAGGAAAAACAGTAAATATTGTGAATCTGTACAGTAATGTAGAGATATGTGATGAGTGAGTTAGCAGATGTTATGAATTTTACCTTTTTCCTCATGATTGTCATTTTTAATTACAATTTAAATTTTTCATCTAATTTCCTTTTTATTACGCTTGTTTTCATTAACTGTTATTCATTTTTTTGTTGATAGGAAGAGGTGTGTTTGCATTGAAGCCAATTCATAAAGGCCCCCAAATCACAATATGCTTGAATCTTATTAATTTCCCTTTTCAGTTTTAGGTTATTTTTAGCTCAGTTTTTGGTCAATTGTGGTCAGATTTTTGCACACAGCAGCCATGTCTCCCGCAGTCTTGCTCAAAGAGGTTTGTCAGTCCACTGTTAGTGTAGATTCAAACACAGGAAGTGCTTTAAATGACCTAAAACAATGCTAACTTACAGCTTCTGTATATGACTAAGATTCAGTATGGCTTGGGTGTTTTCTGTGTTTGCATGATCATGGTGTTTGAGACCAGTGTTTGGCATATGAGGCCAACAGTGAGACAGTGTGAACCAATACTTTAGAATATTAGACTGTGTGTGTTTGTGGCCCAGTGATGGTTTATAAAGGACAGAGTGAAGCATACAAGGCCATACAGTAAAATACAGTATGTCACATCACAGTTCTGCATGATTTTAAATATTGGCTTATGACAAAAGCAGTTTTAGGAACAAATTTCACAATGTTTTCATCAGGTTATGCCTTTTCTCATCAAGGAAAAACAGTAAATATTGTGAATCTGTACAGTAATAGAGATATGTGATGAGTGAGTTAGCAGATGTTATGAATTTTACTTTTTTCCTCATGATTGTCATTTTTAATTACAATTTAAATTTTTCATCTAATTTCCCTTTTTTATTACGCTTGTTTTCATTAACTGTTATTCATTTTTTTGTTGATAGGAAGAGGTGTGTTTGCATTGAAGCCAATTCATAAAGGCCCCAAATCACAATATGCTTGAATCTTATTAATTTCCCTTTTTCAGTTTTAGTAGTTTTTGGTCAATTGTGGTCAGATTTTTGCACACAGCAGCCATGTCTCCCGCAGTCTTGCACAAAGAGGTTTGTCAGTCCACTGTTAGTATAGATTCCAACACAGGAAGTGCTTTATAATGGCCTGAAACAATGCTAACTTACAGCTTCTGTATATGACTAAGATTCAGTATGGCTTGGGTGTTTTCTGTGTTTGCATGATCATGGTGTTTGAGACCAGTGTT
>JABXJD010001392.1:52500-90600 GCA_013375575.1 Percina caprodes | reverse complement strand
ATATTCAGAGCCATGCAGAATTGCTGGTCGTTGCCTCTGAACGGCAGTAACATTTTGCCTTCAAGGCAACCTCCTAGCCTAATTGTGTCAGTCACTGCTGTCACTTTGAATATATAGGACTGAACTAGCAATGCTGTCTGCTCCGATGGTTTCTTTTACCCTCCGTCACCTCCCACAGCCCCTCCTTCTGCCCTGGCTGTCCACCTCCTCCACCTCTGAAATGCAGCTCATTCTTTATTCAAAATCATCCATGACGGCGCCGTCCCAAGTTGTGCCAGATACTCACTCTTGGCTTTGACAGACAGCCCATCAAGCCAAGGACGTGTTGACATAGCTGTCAGTACTGCTTTTACTTTTTCTACCTTCTTTGGTGATATTTGTCAGTGAATCCCAGATGACAATGTTTCTGCACTGACGGCTGCATTGGATAACAGTAGGACACGCTCAGATTAGTCTATAAAATGTGTATTCAAAACATCCATGTTAAAGGTCCCATGACCTGCTCTTTGGATGCTTTTAAATAGACCTTAGTGGTCCCCTAATACCATATCTGAAGTCTCTTTCCCAAAATTCAGCCTAGGTGCAGAATTACAGCCACTAGAGCCAGTCCCACAATGAGTTTTTCTTAGTATGTACCATTTCTGATTCTGTAGCTTTTGAGGAGGAGAGTGGGGGCAAGGTGGAGGCTGGGGGTTTGGCCTTGACCAACTGCCACTTTGCTCGTTTGAAATCCATGATGTCTCTCTCTCTCATGGGTGGGCTAATTTCTCTGGGCGGGCAAAGCAGAGAAAGGGGAGGTAACGATTCCAGATCGGCCCATCTGAGCTTTCATTTTCTCAAAGGCAGAGCAGGATACCCAGGGCTCGGTTTACACCTATCACCATTTCTAGCCACTGGGGGACCATATGCAGTCTGGGGGAACACAAATTAATGTTAAAAAACCTCATAAAAGGAAATATTTATGCCATGGGATTTTTTTAAATTTAAAATATCAAACATTTGAGAAGCTCTAAGCTGAAAATGTGTGGGATCCTATGTGATTAAATTATGTTTTTGATTTTGTTTGTGTCCTTTACTGGACAGTAACACACTATGAGTTATGGTTATAGTTAATAGTATATAGTGTTGTAAATTGTGATCGCAAAATCCCGTAAGGGGGCCTAACATGAATCTAAGGGCTCGTCAGATTAAAACAGAGGAGTAAATGATTAAAAAACAAACCTTTCTTCTCAATATTATGTTTTATTTTTTTTATTTTCTCCAATCTTTCCTTTTTTTCAACTTGTGAAATAAAAAAGTGTTCGCTCTACAGTAATCTGAGGAAGTAAAATAAGTCTTTGACTCAACTGTCACATATTCCCACAAACTTGTACAGTATATTTGCAACCTGTCGTGAGAGGTCATAAGTCGAGCTGCATATTAACTCTCCTCATATCTGTGGCTCAGTGATACTCGAACATTGTTTTAACTTTACTTTGTTCAATTTTACTTCTGATGGTTTCATTTTGTTTTTTACTGTTGCTCAATCAGCTGTAAGACCAAGTTGTATCCAGATGACCTGCCAAACACCAGTATTGTCATCGTGTTTCACAACGAGGCTTGGAGCACCCTGCTGCGGACAGTTCACAGTGTCATCAACCGCTCTCCCAGACACCTGCTAGTGGAGGTTGTGCTAGTCGACGATGCCAGCGAGCGAGGTTTGGAGTCTACACTTAACAACTTTTGTAGTCAAGTATACAGGGTGTACATTTTGAACTAAGGTAGGCTGATGATCAATGTGACCAATATGGGGCACAAAACTCTAAACTAAGCTTAGTGGATCACCTAACAAACAGCGTAGCTTTTTACTAAGATAACAGGGACTTACAATAAAACCATCACATTGAGATATAGCGCTAAAAGTCACAGTTGTTGTGTTATCGATTAATCACCCATTATATTATGGATTAATAGATTATACATGGATATTAACCCACCATTTGTTACAAAATTAGTTGACAATAATTCTGAAAATCAATTTATATTTTAAGTCATTTCAGTTTATTGACCAATGGATACTTGACACATTCTTTAAGCTCTGTTGAATTGCATTACTCTGCAAGAGCACTCTTGCTGGAATGTCTGTTCTTTTGTTTCAGACTTCCTGCAAAAGAAACTGGAGAACTATGTGCGGACTCTGGAGGTGCCAGTGAGGATCCTGAGGATGGAGCAGCGTTCAGGTCTAATCAGAGCCAGGTTGAGGGGAGCGGCCGCCACCAAAGGTCAGGTCATCACCTTCCTAGACGCTCACTGCGAGTGTACTGTTGGCTGGCTGGAGCCCCTGCTGGCACGCATCAAAGAAGACAGGTAAGAGCCAAAATAGACCACACTGAATATTTTAAATGGAATGATGACATTTAAGACACTAATATTACAACTGGATTCTGCTTTTGAGGAGCATGTTGCTACGATGCTTATAAGCTTCTCATTGTTAAGCTTCTGCCTGTTCTTTCCTGAAGCATGCTTTAATATTACTGACATCATCACATTTCACTTTAGTTGCATCATCGCATGCTGAATATTGTAGAGAAAGCAAAGTATCAGTATGAATACACTGTTTGAGCCTGACGCTGCTGATAGAAGATAATCGTTTGCATCGTCTGCTGCTGCTGCCATGGAGGGAAAAGTTTGCTCCAATTACTAAAGCTTTGTTTTTGTGTAACTCAACTGGAGCTAGTAGGCTCTGTTCAGATCCAGATTAAAGTGGACAAAGACATGTTTAGGGACAATATGATGTGTTAATTTAAAGTGACAAGATGTTTATTTGGTTGCTGTAATTTATCATAATGTTAATGGATTGTTTCTTGCTTGTTAAAAGTGTGTGTGTGTGTGTGTGTGTGTGTGTGTGTGTGTGTGTGTGTGTGTGTGTGTGTGTGTGTGTGTGTGTGTGTGTGTGTGTGTGTGTGTGTGTGTGTGTGTGTGTGTGTGTGTGTGTGTGTGTGTGTGTGTGTGTGTGTGTGTGTGTGTGTGTGTGTGTGTGTGTGTGTGTGTGTGTGTGTGTGTGTGTGTGTGTGTGTGTGTGTGTGTGTGCTGCAGATGTATTGATGTCTATATGTATGGCCACAGACTGATGAGAAGGTGCACATAGTATTGAGTCTGTTGACAGCAAGTTGACATGATTAATCATACAGGTTGTTTTAGGTAAATCCATAAAGGGTCAAAAGGGCTGGTTCATATCAGGTTTGTGATAGTAACATTTTGTCCAATTCTGAGATACACTGTCACGATATGGCACTTGTGTTTAAAATGCATTTGATTGTGTTTCACTGTTGTGCATTTCATCAGAGAAAAAAATCAAAGTATATATTATTTTTAAATCTTTAGCAGTGCTGCATTTATTATAGAATCTTTCTCAACATTAAATCTTGTGCTGTATTTTTGTGTGTCTTTCAGGACATCAGTGGTGTGTCCTATCATCGATGTCATCAGTGACGAGACGTTTGAATACATGGCAGGCTCAGATATGACCTATGGTGGATTCAACTGGAAGCTGAATTTTCGCTGGTACCCTGTTCCCCAGCGGGAGATGGATCGACGCAAGGGGACAGAACACTTCCTGTCAGGTACTGAATGAAAATTTCCTCCTTTTGAAGCTAAATTGAGATCATTTTTTAGGGGAATGTGTTACGGACTTTCCACTTGTGTGATGATTTTTGATTCATCATTAAAAGAAATTAGGTCAAATAAGAGTGGGTTTCTCTGTGGCAGCAGCAGGCTACAAGGAAGACATGGATAGTTAGATTTCTTCACTCATTGTCAAAAGTGCCATTTTTATCCTGCAGAAAGAAATAGACCTTTCTTTTCTCTGTATATCTCATTGATGCAGGCAACTGCCTAAATAGCTCCCTGATAGAGGGTTGGGCTCTGTTATAGTCCAAGTATGCATAAGCTCCTTTATTTAAAAAATAGAAAAACAGAAACTCTGCTGACAGTTTTTGGATACACAAAGCTAGGCACACTTTGTCATCTGTATGCTAATCACTCCCAGCAACAAACAAAATCCTTAATTAAGTGCCAACTTTAACATAGGGTAATTTAAAAGATAAAAGTAATTACCCCTTTAAGGCTTTGTTTCAAATTGTCAAACAAATTGGTCTTTATTATATTCTTGTTCCTCAGAGCTACACTGTAGTACTAATAAATACAACAATATTGCAAAAAGATTTTTGGGGCTTTATTTGCAGGACTCCCACCATGGCAGGAGGATTATTCTCCATAGACAAAACATACTTTGAAGAAATAGGAAGCTACGATCCAGGGATGGATATCTGGGGCGGAGAGAACCTGGAAATGTCTTTTCGAGTGAGTGACAGACCAGCGAGGACGCTATCTCGATGCTATCATGTCACCAGAGTTGGTTGATATCAACGGGTATATGTCGGCTCCCTTAATAGTGTTAATGTTTCCCTCAATTGCATCTTTCCTTGAATCATAACCACTTCTACTTAAGATTCAAGGGAGAGATGCAAAGAGAGATGAATTATGGAACTACAAGTTTAGTGAAATAAGATGTCCTTACCTCTCCAAAATCCACATTAGGATTAGAATGTCTCTTAATGTTTTAGAGGGAGAAAAGGAAAAGAGGTTATTAATAGCTCATGTCAAATTGCACATTGATTTGCAGCTTCACGCATGACTGAATGGAAATGACACTGGTAGACTATAAAATGTTTATTGCTACAGGCAGCAGTGACAAGGGGAAATAAAGTCCATGCTTAAGACCACCTCCTGCTCTCTTGGACTATAAGATGTAGGTTAAAAGGAAAATGAGAAATTTAAAAAAGAAACCTTAACGAATGATGAAACACAAGAAGAGCCTCAGGTCTACAGTTGACACACTGACCACTGTCATAGCTAGCTGTTATATAATAAAACACAAAATCTAGATATTGGGGAATAATATGGTCTCTTGCTGAAGCCTCCTCCTGGAAGCCTTCTTGCTTTCAGAATTGAAAGCATTTTATGGTTCCTGTTGATGACAGATTTGATTAAATTTCTGTGTTACCTCAAGGTGAGGAACAATCACATAAGGGAACTGGCATTTACCAACTTTTGTATCAGTTTTATATTGACTGTATTTGCCTGCTTTCATTCCACTTTATATATAAAGCTACATTGTGTGCATGTGCCTGCAGATCTGGCAGTGCGGAGGCTCATTGGAAATTGTAACATGTTCGCACGTGGGCCACGTTTTCCGGAAGGCCACCCCGTACAGTTTCCCCGGAGGAACGGGCCAAGTCATCAACAAGAACAACAGGCGCCTGGCTGAAGTCTGGATGGATGATTTCAAGGATTTCTTCTATATCATATCACCAGGTACAGAGCTGCAGGGCCACAGCATCTTTCTGCCAATGGAATACAAGTGTCATATGTGGATGACTTTGCTAAAATGGCATGGATTCTGCATGTTTTAAAAGTTTCAGGGAATGTGTAGTTCAGTCATGGATTTGATGTTTAATTCATTGCGCACCACTGTTCAAAAGTAGATATGAACAATCCTCATTACCAGTGCTTGCTGATATTACATTTAGCAAATTGGTGTGAAAAGGACTCGTCTGCTCTCTTTTATTCTTTCATTTTCTTGCCATGGTATGTTTTATCTCGCTCATTAAGAATTTATTTCTCCTTTTACTCACTCCCCTTTGGCACACATTGGAAATGAAGGCTGCTTTTGTCATCTCCAAACTGGGATTAATTAATTCCTTATTTCAGACACATTTTTAAGTGCTCCTCTAACATTGAGTTCAGAAATTTGTCAAAGATGGTATCCTCTATACAGACTTCTCTCAAAGAGCTCAGGACAGTGCTGATTGTCCATCTGTTGACTTAGTAATATGATTACTCTTTTGCAGACATCAGTGGTTTAGATGCCTGCCAACCTATAGGGATCATCAAAGACTGCCGTCTTTATGGCTCAAATTATGTCCTCCTCCTCACAGTTTGGCAGGATTCTCAGGTCCTGCAGGTGTGTAGATGGAGCCGCGGTTGTGATGGATGAGTATTTCTGCGTATTATTGTCCCACAATGACAGTCTGTTTCTCCAGAACATTAGGGAGAATGATCTGGGGCACACTGCTGTCAGACCTTACTTATTGGAACAGAGGAAGACAGTATGTTGCTCAGGCTGAGTTTGGTAGTGGCATCTAGTGATCCTATTTAAAGTGCATCTTCCTCCTCGTCCCTTTTCTGCACTGGTGATTTTAAGATCAGACTATTCATCGGCAACATGTGAGGCTCGGGGGGGAGAGGGAGGGAGGGAGGGAGGGAGGGAGGGAGGGAGAGAGGGAGAGAGAGAGAGAGAGAGAGAGAGAGAGAGATGCCTTTAGCTCTTAGCTTTTATCTGCCAATTTGAGATTTTTTATTGTAAATTGTGTAAAATGGGATTGGTTTTGCAGAAGGTGCTATTTGCATTATCTGGCTGGTGTTTGATAGATAAATACAAAACACTGAACTAGGTCTTACATGTTGGCTGGTTTTGAATCATGCATACTATTTTACCTTATTGCAATCACGATCTTTCATTATAATGTACTACCCTGGATCTATCTACATGCAAGCTATGAGTCCTTAAGTGGCACTCTGGGAAGAAACCATCTGCCTAATGTGTTTGTAAGTGTCTGTGCCCAGTCGCTGTCTAATTTCTTCCTCAGTCTTCTGTTAGATCAAGGCTAATACATCATGCTGTCTCCATTTTGGCTAAAATAAAATACAGCATGACACACGGTATTCCATAATTGATGCATTTGTGCGTTTCTGATGTAGATGCCTCATTATAAATGGGATTTGACTCACCGTAGTTTCCTTTTACATTCCCTCTTTGCAGAAATTAAGTGATTTATGTGTTCCTTGCAAAGTATTTTTATTTAATTTATTTTTATATATGTAAAGGGTCCCTCTGGTGTTTAATATTGGTGGTGCATGAAAACAGAACTGTGCGTCAAAAAAATTTAAACACTGACTGATAATGTTCAGTGATACATATGCCTGAATCCTTGTCTTGGCATTTTGTCTGCAGGTGTGATGCGCGTGGACTACGGAGACGTTTCTTCCCGTAAAGACCTCCGCGAGGCCTTGAAGTGCAAATCGTTCTCCTGGTATCTAGAGAACATCTACCCAGACTCCCAGATCCCGAGACGATACTACTCACTTGGTGAAGTATGAGCTTTCTCATACTCTAATCCCCCATAATGCAGCACATGCAGACTGCCTCCCTCTGCATTCAGTCAGATACTGTGTGTCCTGTGTAGCTTCTAGGTTGTGTTTTCAGAAAGACACAATATCACTCCGAGATAAATTAGGAAATCTCAGGATCCAGCAAAGGCTGAACGAACCAAGATAAAACCAAACATCCAAAGCTGTTCGTAATAAACATGTAGGATAAACAAACAAGGGGATGTTCATGCAGTCAGTATTGATCCCACATGTTTACACAGTTCTGCTATGAATGCTGGCTAGCTGAGATAAGGCTCATGTATACATTCTACACAGTCTCATGGCCCAGTTTTGTGTTGTACTAAGCAAGCATGAATGATTAAAGACAGAAATAAGTGCAAATTTGAGTCTCTGAATTTACAGAGTGAAATCTCTGTAAATTGTTAACGAGCAAGTTGTGCAGTTTGTTATTAAAAGATATTTTCCCTTTTCTACAAATCTGAAAAAACAGGATATTTTTCAGCAAATGATTACTTTAATAGGCAGAGATGGAGCATATAAAGTGGTTTCTTAAGAAATTAGAAAGGGGATTGTGGGAACTGTGCAATAATTTGAAGCTAAGCCGTGGTAATTCATGGTTAATTGTTTTTAAGATAACAGAAGTTTGAGTTTCTTATTAGTTAGTTCCCCCTCACACAGAAAAGTTTTTAAGAGACCTGAATTGATGCCCGTGGCTCCGTGTCGACATCAGTGCAGCATAGTGTAAAGTCATATCTGACATGCAGTGCTCAGTCTGTACAGTAGACGGGGGCCATATAAAAGTAATGTCAGTTGAAGAACTGGTGAAAGAGGTTGTAATCCTGCAGAGTTCATAGAGCTGAGGAGGGGAGGATTGTATGTACTGTATTTGTGCTGCTCTGCTTTACTGCAGTACAAGCAGATTCTCTCTCTCTTTTACCACTGCAACGCCTCAGCTCCAATCTTCCTCTACACTAGAACTCTGCCGACTGATTCTCATCCTCCATAACACACAGTCAGCCTTTTTTAACAGCTGGAACCATTAGCTTTTCTATCACTTTATTATGAAGGCCATTCTGTTCCTGCATGATAGACATATTAGGCAACATATAGAGCCTGCTGAGCTTTAGCTCTGTGGAAGCCTTAGTTCATTAGAAAGCTGAGTTGACTGTGAAGTCAGTCAGGCTGTGCAGTCAGATCACTTATCAAGCTGTAAAAGTGATAAAAAGATAATGTGTAGAATATGGATAACTTTGTGAC
Source organism: Percina caprodes (assembly GCA_013375575.1). Lineage (NCBI taxonomy): Eukaryota > Metazoa > Chordata > Actinopteri > Perciformes > Percidae > Percina > Percina caprodes. Next base: position 82,131 of record JABXJD010001392.1, on the reverse strand, counting down.
ATGATATAGTATGTAGAAAAGGATTTTGTTAATAATTTTTACATATAAAATATCTAAAAAAAAAAAGTGAAAAATGCCTGCTAAAATTTCAACAGTCCAAAGCCCAAAGATATTCAATTCATAATGATATATGACAAATTAAGAAATTATAATTGGCAAATATTTGGCATGTTTGCTTATAAAATGACTAAAGTGATTATTGGCTTATCAAAATAGTTGCAGATTAATATTCTGTTAATCAACATGGTGATAAACATGCATTTTTTTTCATGATTGCAGTTTGGAAATGAATCACTAGTCACTAAACTTTGTCTAAAATTGTCTGTGATGACTTCTGTAAATGCCAGTTTTGTCTGCCACGTAACGTTTCCATAACCCCAAAGCTGTGACTTGTTTGATCAGTTATTTATTGTATAGCATAAGTTCTTGTTTTAACCAACAAACTATCCAAACCCCAAATATATTTTGTTTCATTTCATGTCTGACAAAGAAAAGAAATAATGGAACCAAAAATTATATATAATATAAAATCATAAATAATATAAAATCTGAGTGCAACACTAAAGGTTCCCTGGATACCAAAACGTCGACAGTAGCAATGAAAAGAAGAAAGTAATCAACACTAAGAGGAAAGGGGGGCGGGGGGGGGGGGGGGTGGAGAAGATGATTATTTTTTTTTTAATGAGACACAGGACCTGACTGGCTTCTGTTTGGTTAAATTGCTAATAAGTATGAAATTAGCCTACTGTATCTAGAGACAAAGTTAATTTCAAATTATAGTTAAATTAATTTACATAATTTTTCGTTTTCTTCCTGCCTGTAGATCAGAAATGTGGAGACCAACCAGTGCGTGGATAACATGGGAAGAAAAGAGAACGAGAAAGTTGGCTTTTTCAATTGTCACGGAATGGGTGGAAACCAGGTGAGGGGAAAAGTAACACTTTTACTGTTCGTAATCTGAATTCTGTTTTTAAAAGTATCTACACGCAATGTGCTATGAACACTAACTGGAAACTTTTCAAGGTATTTTGTGTTGTAAGTGGAATGTAGAATAAATCTCTTTTAGATTAACTTTGAACAAGCCAAGCCTTTGATTCTTCTTTATCCTCGATACATGAGCTTTGGGATTTCTTTGTCCCTCGAAAGCTTGAGCTCAATCAGGTTGGACGCAAAGTGTGTTTGAATTGCCAACTTTTAAGTCAATCCACAGATTTTCAATACAATTCAAGTTTGTTTTTTGCCAAGTTTTTCTTTCTCGTTTGTAAAGTCCTTTGTTGATTTGGCTCCATGCTGTGGGTCATTACAAAGTCTTTGGCATTTTAGGATGGTGTGTGCCAAGAATTTGATTGTATTTTGGTCTAATCATTGTTTCTGCTGTCCTTGCATATTGTGTGTAGCTGCACTGCACGACACAGAATCTCACTGTAACCCTGAACTAACAGAAGAACATGGGAAATGGGGTAGAAAGCACTAAAACTGTGCTAATGTTGTACAGTAAATTGTATAAATCAGGTTTGGCACTTCAAAAACTAGGATCGACCAATACTGATGTTTCAAGGCCGATACCAAAAGTAGCTAGTGAAACTGATAACCGATATTTGGAACCAATATGCATTTACAGTGAAAGTCAAAATTTAAGATTTTGGAATGTTACAAGCTCCAACACACAACTTTTTTATATGTTTTAAGCAATTATTTAATAAATGAGAAACTTTCAACATAAAAGATCAGGTAGTGTTGTGGGTGGGACATTAAGTCAGACTCAGAGACAGACACAGAGCTGCAGAACAGCCAAATTAGCACACTTTTTAATTCATTAACTTTATCGGTTATCAGGCAAATAAAACGTTGATACAGATAATCTTCAAACTGCCAAAAAACAACCCGATAATCAGCCAGGGCCGATAATTGATGTATCCCTAATAAAAACCACGAAGGCTATAAATCACGGATAAATATATGTAAATTATTCATATGTTCTCTCATTAAAGACACTTTTTAGAACTTTGATTGCATGCATTTCTCGAAAGGTAAGCTAATGATGTTGATGCTTCTGATAGAGATGTCTTGTTTCCCAGGTGTTTTCTTACACGGCAGATAAAGAAATTAGGACAGACGACCTCTGTCTGGACGTCTCCCGCATCAACGGACCCGTCGTCATGCTCAAGTGTCACCACATGAAGGGCAATCAGATGTTCGAATACGATGCCGAGGTAGGATTCCTATTCCCCCGAAGCCGCCAAATAATCCACAACCTGGCTGCAATTGCAGGCGGCCATTCTCTGCTTCCTGATGTTTGGAAAAATGACTTTGAAGAACGGCTGATTGATTGTGTTTGCCTGTGTGTCATTAGGGAGGATTTGGGTTGTTCAAAGTAGGGAAAGAAGTACCTGTTTGCTGCCACCAGATGGTGCTGTGTGTCAGTTGTTTTTATCAGCACAGAAGTTGAGTTGCTTTTTCCACCCTGAGCAGCTGAGTCTCTTCTCTCATGTTCTCTTTTTCACTTAGTATGTTGGCAAGTGGGAATATGATTTTGAGGTAAGCTGTTCAAGTCGTTGTTCCTGGATATTGCCCCATAGTTTGAGTCTTTGAATGTTGTGATTTATCCCCTCTTACTGTGTGTCAGTGGTTATTAGAGTAGATGATTTATGGTTTATTAAATTCTGGCAGAGAAGTGAAGTCAAATCTGTGTTTTGATTCTTTAAAATAATTTTTTTACTTATCACACAAAATTGAGTAAAGCAAATACAGTCCGTCAGGTCCATGCATCTAAAAATATTATGTTAGAGATATACTGTACATATAAATGTGTGAGTGAGCCACAGTTTATTTATAGTAGCACCAAAATGACAAAGATTAGCTGAAAGATTAGCTGAATGGAAAAGTAAAAAAACTGCAGAGGTTCATTTTACTTAATATTCCTGGTTATGCAAACTGTTTTACATTATCAATATTCTATCAAACGCAGAAACAGATGTTGCCGGCTCTTTAAACAAACATTTTACATCGTAGCAGAATGAAGATATTCTCCTCAAGCCCTGTGGACTCGATACAAAAAGCATCTTTTACATTAAAAATGTATGTGTTTTCTTTTAAACCACTGGGAGACAGTTAGTCAAAATCTGCACTGAATACAATATTATCTATCAGTGATTGAGATGTCCTATCGCTGACATGTAGATATAACAAGGTGAGGAAGCTTGGAGGTCTTTTCATCAAGCATGAAACAAACCCTAGGAGAAGTCCTTTCATTACACGTTGTTCTCTAGGTGCATTCTTAATATGGAAAAATTTAATAATTCATAAACGAAGAGGAATGGTCTCTGTTGTAAACAGCATTGGGGTTTCATCGTTGTCAGTGGCCGAGGTTATTTTAAGCCCAAGTGTGATAGACAGGGACCGAATCCTGGGTGATTACAGTACCATTAACATTTCATCTGGTCAACAGTTTCACAGGAATACCTGACTCTTCCGTATTCCTGCTGTATTCATTCACAGCTGTGACAGATAACCTTCATTCTTTTTCACCTGCTCTGCTGTTTCAGCCAGAAATAAGATGTGTCCAACAATCACTCGTGAATATACCAGTTACATACATTGAGGCGGTTAAACTTAGTCCCCTAATCTTACTCACACAGAGAGTTTAAGTTTAAATGGGAAAATCTACTGCATTTATCCAGCTCTGCTTTTTACTTTGGTATACCTAAGTCTGGTGTTAGTGTAGTAGAAACTAATGGTTTACTTACTGTATCTTTCCAGCGACAAAGATAGGTCTGCTATGATCTTCCATGTTATCTAATTCACAATTGGAAAGATGTGTTGGAAAATGCAATCACATAAAAAAAAAGCTTGAATTCCTGCCCACTGTGAGCACCATTAAGAGACATAAAGATTTCATCATGGACATCAGATTCACAATATGAAACAGCAACTTTATACTAATGTCGCCTTCATGCCATATGGGATGGATGGCAGAGAAAGATTCCCATGTTAATGACTTTGAGCGTTCTTTGACAGAATGACACCATATCCATTAAATTATGCTGAACGACAGTCTTTGGCAATGTGTGAGGCGCCCATATTTGTTATCTGTTCTGTTTTTTTTGGCAGTTGACGTGAATGCTATTTACACTTGAAACTCTTAATTGAAATAACCGATTGACATAAACGATTGCCACAAGTTGTATAATCAACCAATCAAAAAAGGTAGCAAACATCAAAACATCTGAGCCAAATTTCAACTCAATTACCACATAAATAATTGATAAAATAACATCCTTAAAGTTAGACAAACCATATATGTAAAAATCCATACAATACAAAAATAAATGTAATGTTCTGCAAAAGATTAAATGGGTGATATTAACAAATACAGGTTAAAGGGGGGTAAAGGAGACTGATCGACAATAACCACTAACCAACAATAAAAAGATTGCTGTGAATCTAATCTTTTATAGTATAAACAAGAAATTAGATGTTACTATTTATATCTGTATTGTAAATATTTAGAAATAATGTGTGCAATGTTAATGTTTTATTTTAAGGTTATGGTGATTTGTACAAACATTTTTATGTGGTAATTCAGGTGGAATTTGGCTCAGATGTTTTGATATGTGCAGGGTTTAAAGATTTAGTTATTTTTATACTGTGAATGTGATGCCTGACACAAGTCCATGATTAAAACGTTATGTCTCTCATAAACTCAGTGTTGACAGTATGCTGGAATTAAGTCCAGGTTTTAAAAACCTTAAATAAACATAATTTTTCTATTTAAATTCACTGGCATTGAAAATAATCACCTCCATATTAAACTGGAAAAGTTGGCTGTGAAGAACAGATGGATTAATTTAACAATAACCCATTGATTGACTCTCGGATTTACCTTCACCACCATCTGTTCCTTTCAATCCCGGCTCGCCACAGAAGAACACCTTCCTCCACATCATCACCCAATCATGTCTGACCATCAACCGTCTGGACGACGGCACCTACGGCCCCACAGTGCAGTACTGTGACAGCAGTCCCTTACAGGCCTGGGTCCTCCACAACTACACACGTCTGGACGTCGCAAGACGCTTTTACTTCAGTCCCACTGATTATTCACTCTAAGCTCTAGGGTTTGAGGTGAGCAAGTACAAATTAGCTGAGAGTAGAAGCTGGTGGTCATTTTAGCTGCTGTGTAATAGTGGTGTAGTTTGTCATTAGCATTGTTAGAAGTAGAATTGTTTGACCTCTTCAGGCCTTATTAGGCACCTACTGTGTGTAGCTGATTGTTGTCTGTCTGTTTTTTAAGAGGAGTTTTTATTTTCTTATTTTTGTCAGGGGGGGCAGATGAATGCAGAGCTTGTTGTTATGTTGGTCATTCAGATATTAGTCAGAATGTGCATGCATTTTGTTTTAGGAAGCATTAAGTAGCTTTTAGCGGTGACCTTTCAGGGTGAACGTCTGACAACAGGCAGAGACACATGACAGATGTCCCATTAAGAAGGTTCTGTGTATAATATGCTATATGCAAGACCTTTAGCCAGTCTTCATGCTAAATCTCTGCTAAGATCTCATTTGACATTTGTTTTCCAGCATAAATATTTTATTTTGATTTGAAAATCCACTGGCTGTCCCCTGGACTGCCTGCATTTGGGGAATGATGCCTGAGATGGAAGGCATGTTATTTTCAGCTGATTATCTAAATGCATAGCTGATTTGAAATGTGCTTACTATTGTTTACAAGTTCTTTTGAAGTGATCCTTCATTATGAACCTGCCTTTCATGTCCCTGTCCTCTCAGGCCACTCTCCTATTGGCCTGAAGCAGCTGTGTACACAGTCTGCCATGTACACTCTGCCTTCTTATTTACATACATCTGTAAGGAATGTTTTGGCTCATTATTTCTGTCTTCTTTAAGGTTGTTTTTTCCGTCATTTTCCAGTCTGTCCTTTTGTCCGTAGTCTATTCTGTTCTGCTGCGTTATATAGTGTTTGCGCTTCAGTCTTGCACTGTTGTATTTCTCAAAAAGCTAAAGAGCAATTTCATTGTCGCATGACACAGTTTTTGTGTGCAAGCAGGGTAAATTGGGTAAGAAGTTCCCAGGGCTGCTGGTGTGTGTCAGAGTTGCGGCAGTAAAGTGACCTGCTGTTAGATGGCCTGATTTGCTGTTCACACTCAGAGGTCCTCGTGGTACAGCCAGCACCAGAGGAGGGCGCGTACACAAGAGCAGGGCACCATTAGAGCAAATGAGACTGTTGCCTGACTCTGCCTTGAGATAAAAGGAATCTGCTGTTTTTGTATTTCCCACAAAAAGCAGCCCAGTCCTCTGGATAACAAGAGTCAGCGCAAGATCACGTCAAACAGGTACTCTTGTGCCTTTCAACAAGTCCACTGTGCTGCTTGGTGACAAAGAGGATAATGTTCCACAACCGGGGCTTACGGTATGAAACCGTCCTCATTTAATTAGCTCGTCTCAGCTGTGCACACACTCAGCGACTTTCTCCGGAGACGCTGGTTGGTTTGCTGGAAGGCTGAGATGGGAGTTTTCTCTGCCCCAAAGGGGCATGAAATAATTATGAGCAAAGGACAAGATCTCCACATTTCTAGTATTTTCATTAAATGGGGAATGGTTTTTCCACCCTCCGTCGTTACACTCCTCTTGTGTCATCTCTGCCACTATAGGTTTGGATCTTTGAATAAATTAAAGTATTATTTTCATTATTGGCTAAACCAGGTTCATATGATTTATAGAGTAGATCTACTTCCAATTTAGAGAAGCTCCATGTACGAGTACCTTTTTAAATTAAGTAATTTGCAAATTCTGCAAATCACTGAGTAAACATTTCTGATTTGATTAACCTATTCTTAAAATTAACACATTTTTTAATTATCTTTTTAACAAAGCAAGAAAATGTAAATGTTTAAAGTGTAGGGCTATCCTTTTCTGTTCTTGTCTTCAGGTTTTTGGAGGGTGTGTAAAGTTGATCGCCACCTGGTCTCTTTGTTCTTGTTCTGTTTGAACAAATGTGGCCTGTATTGTGGTCTGCAATGTGTACTTCAAGAGAGATGTATGTGTATTTCTCCGTATCCAGGCAGCCGATGTCAGGCACTTGTGTTTTATAGCTTAAGATCAAACATGGCCTGAGCGTCTCTGTGTGCTCATATTCTCTGTCAACAGTCGGAGCACTATCTTGTTTTAATTTAAAATTATCCCTAAACTGCAAGATAAATCATGCCAATGCTCATGTTTAAAGTTTTTTTTTTTTTTTTACAAAATAAATGATGTGTAATTTACAACCATTGCAACACCTAATTGTATCTAAGTGGCACTTAGTGTTTTATTTTTTTTAACATAATTTTCAAAGTTTCTGTCATGCCATTGTTTTCCTCTCTGCTTCTCTTCACAAACTAACTTCAACTCCCCTACTTCTCTGCATGTGATCATTAGGATGAGAAAACCAACTCAAGTGAGCAGCTAAATTGCGGAAGCATGTTAATTCTAAAGGAATGAACATAAATGATTAATCAAGGTCATTGAGAGCTCTTTTACAGTTGGTGGAGGGGGGGTGTTTCTAGAGCCTTGGTGGCATATAACCTCTGATTTATCTGGTACTTGCTCATGTGGTACTACACAACCGGTATGTTTTCCAGTCTGGACATTTTAAAAGTGCTTGTTCTGTCTTTTTTTGCTTATGTGGACATGTATTAAGGAAGCCTAATAAGTAATAAGTACTAGAGACCCAGATGGAGTACATGTACAAGTGCTCTATCAAAAAAGTGACTTGAGTAGAAGTTGAAGTGCTCCACCACATTTAGGTGGAAAATGTTTTGTATTTAGTATTTTTTTAAATGTACTACTAAAGTACTGAAATTATTGTGTTATGTAGTTATTAAAGAAAGCAGTCAAAAGTTTGAATATCCTATCGTTTACATTATTTCAAATATTTCTCTCACAATTCCTTTTGGCTGTAGCAGCAGTACAAGGACAAGAATGTACAACGCCGCAGCATGTCATGAACCGTGGGTAACTAGTTAGCTAGCGCTTATTGATAGCTCAAGCTGGTGTGCCATTTACCTTACCTTGATAGGTTTGTTGAAATTCAACGGTGAATTTGAATTTGAAGGCCCTTATTTCACAATCTTTCAGGAGGAAGAGTAGGCGCTTCATTCTATATGAATTGTCTTTCACTCCGATAAATGAAACCATGGACTGGGGTGGTCTCCTTCCTCACCACCACGATCATTAGAAGTTGAAGGTATTGAAGATGATGTTTCTGGTTCTTCCATCTCAAAACAAACTAACAAAGCTCAAGTGTTCTCAAAGCAGGCAGGCAGGCAGGCAGGCAGGCAGGCAGGCAGGCAGGCAGGCAGTAGAGCGAAAGGCAGAACGGGAGCATGCGCAGTCTTCTTATAAGACAGCTTGATTGCTTGATTTGCTCACTGATGAGCCAGCTTCATCAAACCTGGTGACATAGCCATCTACCGCTCTGGCAGTGATAATGTGGGCTTGGAATGATTAGTAACATTTTTATTTTTACTGTTACGAGTAATGATGCAGCGCACAAAAAATTTATCAGAGTAAAAGTATTACTCATCAAAAATATGTGAAGTAGTTCTACTTTGTTACTATACATCTCTGAGTTCATGTGATAGACGAGCAAACAGGCAGATCTTACAGTGGAGAGGGGGCAATGTGTGGAATGGAGCAGGAGACGTGGTATACTGAAGAGTAAACTCCAAAAATAACAGGACTGTTTGAGGTCAGAAGCATTGAAATCTTAATCCACCCTTAAATAATCATCTGAGACAGTGAAGCATATTTATTAACGTTCAATGATATTGCTGAAACTGTTTGAAGATAAATTGATGTCAATCAGCTGAAGAGGTTGGTAATAACATTAGCAATGGCTGAGTTCTATTGAAGTATCCCAGTAACTCTGTTTACCTATTTATCTTCTTTTAACCTTTCAGTTTGATTTAAAAAGCATTGTACCATTCCTTATGGAAAAGAGAAATGTCTGCCCATAATTTGCTACACAGGCCAATTAAAGGCTTCTGGGAGGTGTCACTATATGAAATATAAAGTCTATAGATTGCATAGTATTGAATGAGGTTTAAACTAGTATAGGAGCAATAATATTGATGTAATTACTAAGAAGCATTACATTTGTTACTAATGGTGTTTATTGGTCACTTTTACCAACTTTTTGGATTCACACAAAACCATTAGATGTACATGGAAGTTATTTGAACAAACTACAGGAAAAACTGTAAATTTGGCTTAATCACAATGCATAAAAGCACCTGATAGTGCCTAGCTGGTGAACATAGCGTAGCATTTAGTGGCTTAAGAGCCAGACATTTTCCACAGGAGATGGTGGAGACCAAAAAAAGTGCTTAAAGGAGAGTAAATATTGAACTTACTATTAACCTGGATGTGTAAATAGGCCACTGTTTGCTAACCTGATTGACTTAAAAAGGATAAAATGTCAGTGTTGTTGTTTCTGCTGCGCCCAAGTGGCCAAAACATAAGCTGTTGCAGGATCAAGTTTAGAACATTTCTGTTAAAGTCTTCATCTTGGTCTGATATGTCTTGTTCAGTCATTTCAAGAGTTTGTTAATATGTTAAGCTGAATGGACATTTGGCCTCCTCCTACTGTAGTGTTTAGTCCCACAACCTGACTGCACCCTGTGTCCAATGTTCGCCTGCCAACTCCAAACTACAACATTGAGCTAAAAGCAATAGAAATAATAATCTGCGGACTGAGATGTTGATTGTCATTGGTATTGGCGCTACTAGCAACAATTTTACATTACAACAATTAATTTGATACATCCCAAATGTCCAAAATATGACTTAATGCAGCTTAAACATAAGCATTAGATGTAAATTTCAGTCTTTTTATTTTTATTTTTTTAATCCTGATGATGCTCAACAGTATTTCACAAAGAAATCCTTTTAAGTGGCCATGAGGACAACAGTCTCCACACTGACGAGTGCCTCAATCCTCCTGAGCAGTCTCAGTGCACATTGTGTTATAAGGGCACGACTCACTTTTTCTCGAATAGAACATCCTGCTCTCTTCATGTGCCTATTGTTTTTTTTCCTGCTACAGTTACTGAGTGTAACATGCTCAGGCCATATACTTGGGTCAGAATGTATTTTTGTGAAATGTGGGAAATCAATATTTGGAAGTGTCTCTGAAGGTTCCTCTTAGTCATCCAGGTGGATTCAACTTTTTTCCAAGAAGAGTTTAAAATAACTCAAAACAGACAATATTAATCTAAGTATTTGTGTGTGTTTGTATGTTAATGTGTATACATTTACAAGTAATTGCCTGTGTTTTCCTTCTCTCTCCAGCGACTCACCCTGCTGCATGTAAACAGCAACCAGTGTTTGGACATGCCTTCTGAGGAGGACAAGATGGTCCCCACCTTGAGAGACTGCAATGGCAGCCGCGCTCAGCAGTGGCTGCTCCGTAACATGACCTTAAGCGTCTGATCCCTCGCCTCATCTCTCTCTCCACCACCGCTCTATCCTCATCCTAACCGGTCCTGGCTCTCAACACCCTTGCCAGGTGGTTACCACAGCACACCATACGCCCCTTCCTGTAACAGCCTGTCCAGCGAATACAGAGATCCAGGCAGCAGCGGCTTATCTTCCATTATGAAGGCCGTCTCTTTTTACAGCTCGCCACAGGTTTGAGAGAAGCTGCACCTGCCGTCCAGGCGGCACAACAAGCTGTGGCTTTGGGAACCTTGTCATGTCTGAGCAGGGAGAACAATGTGAGTTCTGTGCAAGGAGAACATTGAAATCAAAACACTCGCACTGTGTCAGCCAGCTGCTAGCTGTGCATCCACTGTGATGCTTAGATTGCCGCTTAGCTGCTGGACAAACCAAACAAATAAACGGAAGAGCATTTATAACAAGAATATTGCAAGGCATGTCTCTGCGATGGTCTGCAATCTAAAAACAAGACTGTTGTCATGACTGCTGCTCATCCTCTCTCCATATCAGTGTCTCACTTACATTCAAATAACAGGAAGTTATGCCGTTAATAGAGCCTGACCAATACTGGATCTGTGAAGCCAATACCAATATTCATATTTCAGGGTTAAAACATTTGATAATTGGTTTTAAAGTCCAACTGAAATTCAAATTCTCATCACTTTTGGTGTAAGGAAATGTAAACTATAATGATATTTCAGCTGTTGTGTACATTTTCCAGTATTTAAAGAGGATTAAACACTGGTGGGTTTCTAACCTTAGCTGGTGAATGACATTTGAGAGCCTGTGTTGCACCGTCAACGTCAGTTCTGTGGTGTGCTGCTGACTGAGGAACGTCATTATGGTTTCATTATCTTTTTACAAGCCTTAATGATTTTATTGGTAGTAAGAAACCAGATAAATACAAAATCAAAAGTGTGTGTGTGTGTGTGTGTGTGTGTGTGTACAGTATATATGTGTGTATGTATATATGTGTGTATGTATATATGTATATATGTATATATATATGTGTATATGTATATGTGTATATGTATATGTATATGTGTATATGTATATGTATATGTGTATATGTATGTATATGTGTATATGTATATATGTCTGTGTGTGTGTGTGTGTGTGTGTGTGTATATAGATGAATGTGTGTGTGTGTGTGTATATAGGTGTGTGTGTGTGTGTATATGTATGTGTGTGTGTATATGTATGTGTGTGTGTGTATATGTGTGTGTGTGTGTGTATGTGTGTGTGTATGTGTGTGTGTGTGTGTGTGTGTGTGTGTGTGTGTATATGTGTGTGTGTGTGTGTGTGTGTGTGTATATGTGTGTGTGTGTGTGTGTGTGTGTGTGTGTATATGTGTGTGTGTGTGTGTGTAGGCATACATGGTTTACAAGACCAATTTTCAGGTTTACTCACCAGCATTATGAGACCAATCGGGTTACGGAACCGATTTTGATGGTCTCGTAAACTAAAAACTTTATAATGCTATAATTATTGAAAATTAATAATATAAGTCATTATGAATACATATGTGATTACATAGTTTCTAGTGTTAACAGTTAATATAGCTATTCTACTGTAATGGCCCATCCCCTGCCTTTCTGATGTTCATACATATTGGTCTCTCAAGGCAGGATGGGTTTGTGAGACCAAGACGTGTGTATCCAACAGCGCCCCCAGAGGCTGTAAGAGACATTGCAAGTTATACACGTTTCCGCGAAAATATACACAATGACGCGCCAATTTTACACACAACGCGGGAAGTTCAGCGGGCTTGCAGTGTGGACAAGCCGGGAGGACTGCGATGAACTTGAAAAGTAAGGCTTTCATATTTTATATTTTATACATATATGATTGACAGCCTTGATGGACTCAAAGAAGCTTTAGTTTATATAATTAATAATAATTTACTTAATAATAATGTAAATAAGGTCATGACTATTTAACTACATATTTCTTACTATTGTTTTTGTACTAATTATTCATTGTTCTCTATTTCTTTTCTTATTGCTGGTCTTACATTCTATCTTATCTTATATCTTATTGCCAGCATGAACTAATGTTAATGCTGGATCTGGATTCACTGGATCCGCTGTCAGCTAGCTAAACAGCGCTAGCTTCTGAAAGAGTAAAATCCATTTGGTTTAGCTAGCTAGCGATGAAGAGACTGGCGGTGTTATGTCGATATCAGGGATAGTCCTGCTTAGAAAAGTCGTGGGCGCCCTCGCAGCCTCTTTGTGTGAACGCGGATGTTTCGACCGTCAAAGGTAAATAACAAGCGTTAACATGATTGAAATAGAAATAGCACTTAAAATGCTGTCTGTGTTTTTAAGCCGTTTAACAAGACGATCTTGAACGCAACATTTGACTCCCAGTAGTTCCCTCCCCTGGCCTGAACCCATTCCGCTGTGAAGCTAGGTTTGTGGGAGAGGCGCATTTTGTTTATTGTTTTGTTTTTTAAAAACAAACGCGGTGTCCTTTTTGTGTCATGCGAGAACGTGTCTCCCGTTGTTTGCATCTCGTCTGTTACGCTACAGCCGGAACGGAGCTCGTGTAAACGGCTTTAGCACTGCAGCTAGCTGGTAAGCTAATTCTGTCATCACAGTTACTCTGTCAGGGTTCAGTCATATTCAGCGAAGCAATTGGCATTTATAGCGGTTTGGCTGCTGGCTTTGGACGCTTTGCTGTACATGGCTTTGCTCGCTAGCGATGGAAAGCTGCGGAGGCTCCGCTTTCATTTTAGGGGTAGGTTGTGTTGTTTGCTTAAAATATTATTGCTCTATATTCACGAATTATCGTTAATGGGCATATAAACTAGTTTTGTACCGATTTTAGACCTGGGCTCCATTTCAGGAAGGAGGGTTAACAAACCCTGATGTCTGAGTTGATTTACCCTGGGATGGGAAACTGAGTTTTTGGTTTCAGAACAGCTGATATGAGTTGGGTCAATCAACTCGGAGTAGGTTCGATCACGCCGCGCACAACCACAATAAAAAGGCAGAATGAATGGAGCCATGACACGATGTTACTATGGTAACAACCACAAACAAACTGGTCGGCGGAAATACAGCAACATCATTAACATACTTATAGTTAATAATCTTTTATTTCAATATATTATCATTCAATAATAATAATAATAATAATAATATAATAATAATCAAATAAAAGCCGACTGTGGAACTCCTTTTTAATGGCTCTTACTGGTTTGTGTACATTGGCTTTACCCAATGTTGTAAAGAAACCTGCGTTTGTAAATAAAATCAATTGTCACAAACGATCTGCTGTCTAGCTTGAGCTGTGTCGATGCCTAGCATAATACCACAGCTAAAATGAGTTTTGATAATGCTGTATATGTAATGACTGACTTGACATAATATTTTACAGTGAGGCGAGGCAGACTAGACCCCATTTGTGATGCACAAAATCACGTAAGACTGCAGAAGGAGAAAGCATTGTGTGTCTGGAAATACATAAACCCCATCAAAGGTAAGTTTTTGCTTTAAACCCTGTGTGTACTTGCTTACTGTAATTGCTGGATTTGAGATTCGATGATTGTGTCTCAAAGCCCCCCAAATCACAATAAGCTTGAATCTTATTAATTTCCCTTTTTCAGTTTTAGGTCGTTTTTAGTAGTTTTTGGTCAGATTTTTGCACACAGCAGCCATGTCTCCCGCAGTCTTGCTCAAAGAGGTTTGTCAGTCCACTGTTAGTGTAGATTCAAACACAGGAAGTGCTTTAAAATGACCTAAAACAATGCTAACTTACAGCTTCTGTATATGACTAAGATTCAGTATGGCTTGGGTGTTTTCTGTGTTTGCATGATCATGGTGTTTGAGACCAGTGTTTGGCATATGAGACCAACAGTGAGACAGTGTGAACCAATACTTTAGTATATTAGACTTGTGTGTGTTTGTGGCCCAGTGATGGTTTATAAAGGACAGAGTGAAGCATACAAGGCCATACAGTAAAATACAGTATGTCACATCACAGTTCTGCATGATTTTAAATATTGGCTTATGACAAAAGCAGTTTTAGGAACAAATTTCACAATGTTTTCATCAGGTTATGCCTTTTCTCATCAAGGAAAAACAGTAAATATTGTGAATCTGTACAGTAATGTAGAGATATGTGATGAGTGAGTTAGCAGATGTTATGAATTTTACCTTTTTCCTCATGATTGTCATTTTTAATTACAATTTAAATTTTTCATCTAATTTCCCTTTTTTATTACGCTTGTTTTCATTAACTGTTATTCATTTTTTTGTTGATAGGAAGAGGTGTGTTTGCATTGAAGCCAATTCATAAAGGCCCCCAAATCACAATATGCTTGAATCTTATTAATTTCCCTCTTTCAGTTTTAGGTTATTTTAAGCTCAGTTTTAGTAGTTTTTGGTCAATTGTGGTCAGATTTTTGCACACAGCAGCCATGTCTCCCGCAGTCTTGCACAAAGAGGTTTGTCAGTCCACTGTTAGTATAGATTCCAACACAGGAAGTGCTTTATAATGGCCTGAAACAATGCTAACTTACAGCTTCTGTATATGACTAAGATTCAGTATGGCTTGGGTGTTTTCTGTGTTTGCATGATCATGGTGTTTGAGACCAGTGTTTGGCATATGAGACCAACAGTGAGACAGTGTGAACCAATACTTTAGTATATTAGACTTGTGTGTGTTTGTGGCCCAGTGATGGTTTATAAAGGACAGAGTGAAGCATACAAGGCCATACAGTAAAATACAGTATGTCACATCACAGTTCTGCATGATTTTAAATATTGGCTTATGACAAAAGCAGTTTTAGGAACAAATTTCACAATGTTTTCATCAGGTTATGCCTTTTCTCATCTAGGAAAAACAGTAAATATTGTGAATCTGTACAGTAATGTAGAGATATGTGATGAGTGAGTTAGCAGATGTTATGAATTTTACCTTTTTCCTCATGATTGTCATTTTTAATTACAATTTAAATTTTCATCTAATTTCCCTTTTTATTACGCTTGTTTTCATTAACTGTTATTCATTTTTTTGTTGATAGGAAGAGGTGTGTTTGCATTGAAGCCAATTCATAAAGGCCCCCAAATCACAATATGCTTGAATCTTATTAATTTCCCTCTTTCAGTTTTAGGTTATTTTAAGCTCAGTTTTAGTAGTTTTTGGTCAATTGTGGTCAGATTTTTGCACACAGCAGCCATGTCTCCGCAGTCTTGCACAAAGAGGTTTGTCAGTCCACTGTTAGTATAGATTCCAACACAGGAAGTGCTTTATAATGGCCTGAAACAATGCTAACTTACAGCTTCTGTATATGACTAAGATTCAGTATGGCTTGGGTGTTTTCTGTGTTTGCATGATCATGGTGTTTGAGACCAGTGTTTGGCATATGAGACCAACAGTGAGACAGTGTGAACCAATACTTTAGTATATTAGACTTGTGTGTGTTTGTGGCCCAGTGATGGTTTATAAAGGACAGAGTGAAGCATACAAGGCCATACAGTAAAATACAGTATGTCACATCACAGTTCTGCATGATTTTAAATATTGGCTTATGACAAAAGCAGTTTTAGGAACAAATTTCACAATGTTTTCATCAGGTTATGCCTTTTCTCATCAAGGAAAAACAGTAAATATTGTGAATCTGTACAGTAATGTAGAGATATGTGATGAGTGAGTTAGCAGATGTTATGAATTTTACCTTTTTCCTCATGATTGTCATTTTTAATTACAATTTAAATTTTTCATCTAATTTCCCTTTTTATTACGCTTGTTTTCATTAACTGTTATTCATTTTTTTGTTGATAGGAAGAGGTGTGTTTGCATTGAAGCCAATTCATAAAGGCCCCCAAATCACAATATGCTTGAATCTTATTAATTTCCCTCTTTCAGTTTTAGGTTATTTTAAGCTCAGTTTTAGTAGTTTTTGGTCAATTGTGGTCAGATTTTTGCACACAGCAGCCATGTCTCCCCAGTCTTGCACAAAGAGGTTTGTCAGTCCACTGTTAGTATAGATTCCAACACAGGAAGTGCTTTATAATGGCCTGAAACAATGCTAACTTACAGCTTCTGTATATGACTAAGATTCAGTATGGCTTGGGTGTTTTCTGTGTTTGCATGATCATGGTGTTTGAGACCAGTGTTTGGCATATGAGACCAACAGTGAGACAGTGTGAACCAATACTTTAGTATATTAGACTTGTGTGTGTTTGTGGCCCAGTGATGGTTTATAAAGGACAGAGTGAAGCATACAAGGCCATACAGTAAAATACAGTATGTCACATCACAGTTCTGCATGATTTTAAATATTGGCTTATGACAAAAGCAGTTTTAGGAACAAATTTCACAATGTTTTCATCAGGTTATGCCTTTTCTCATCAAGGAAAAACAGTAAATATTGTGAATCTGTACAGTAATGTAGAGATATGTGATGAGTGAGTTAGCAGATGTTATGAATTTTACCTTTTTCCTCATGATTGTCATTTTTAATTACAATTTAAATTTTTCATCTAATTTCCCTTTTTATTACGCTTGTTTTCATTAACTGTTATTCATTTTTTTGTTGATAGGAAGAGGTGTGTTTGCATTGAAGCCAATTCATAAAGGCCCCAAATCACAATATGCTTGAATCTTATTAATTTCCCTTTTTCAGTTTTAGGTTATTTTTAGCTCAGTTTTTGGTCAATTGTGGTCAGATTTTTGCACACAGCAGCCATGTCTCCCGCAGTCTTGCTCAAAGAGGTTTGTCAGTCCACTGTTAGTATAGATTCCAACACAGGAAGTGCTTTATAATGGCCTGAAACAATGCTAACTTACAGCTTCTGTATATGACTAAGATTCAGTATGGCTTGGGTGTTTTCTGTGTTTGCATGATCATGGTGTTTGAGACCAGTGTTTGGCATATGAGACCAACAGTGAGACAGTGTGAACCAATACTTTAGTATATTAGACTTGTGTGTGTTTGTGGCCCAGTGATGGTTTATAAAGGACAGAGTGAAGCATACAAGGCCATACAGTAAAATACAGTATGTCACATCACAGTTCTGCATGATTTTAAATATTGGCTTATGACAAAAGCAGTTTTAGGAACAAATTTCACAATGTTTTCATCAGGTTATGCCTTTTCTCATCAAGGAAAAACAGTAAATATTGTGAATCTGTACAGTAATGTAGAGATATGTGATGAGTGAGTTAGCAGATGTTATGAATTTTACCTTTTTCCTCATGATTGTCATTTTTAATTACAATTTAAATTTTTCATCTAATTTCCCTTTTTATTACGCTTGTTTTCATTAACTGTTATTCATTTTTTTGTTGATAGGAAGAGGTGTGTTTGCATTGAAGCCAATTCATAAAGGCCCCCAAATCACAATATGCTTGAATCTTATTAATTTCCCTCGCTCAGTTTTAGTAGTTTTTGGTCAATTGTGGTCAGATTTTTGCACACAGCAGCCATGTCTCCGCAGTCTTGCACAAAGAGGTTTGTCAGTCCACTGTTAGTATAGATTCCAACACAGGAAGTGCTTTATAATGGCCTGAAACAATGCTAACTTACAGCTTCTGTATATGACTAAGATTCAGTATGGCTTGGGTGTTTTCTGTGTTTGCATGATCATGGTGTTTGAGACCAGTGTTTGGCATATGAGACCAACAGTGAGACAGTGTGAACCAATACTTTAGTATATTAGACTTGTGTGTGTTTGTGGCCCAGTGATGGTTTATAAAGGACAGAGTGAAGCATACAAGGCCATACAGTAAAATACAGTATGTCACATCACAGTTCTGCATGATTTTAAATATTGGCTTATGACAAAAGCAGTTTTAGGAACAAATTTCACAATGTTTTCATCAGGTTATGCCTTTTCTCATCAAGGAAAAACAGTAAATATTGTGAATCTGTACAGTAATGTAGAGATATGTGATGAGTGAGTTAGCAGATGTTATGAATTTTACCTTTTTCCTCATGATTGTCATTTTTAATTACAATTTAAATTTTTCATCTAATTTCCCTTTTTTATTACGCTTGTTTTCATTAACTGTTATTCATTTTTTTGTTGATAGGAAGAGGTGTGTTTGCATTGAAGCCAATTCATAAAGGCCCCCAAATCACAATATGCTTGAATCTTATTAATTTCCTTTTTCAGTTTTAGGTTATTTTTAGCTCAGTTTTTGGTCAATTGTGGTCAGATTTTTGCACACAGCAGCCATGTCTCCCGCAGTCTTGCTCAAAGAGGTTTGTCAGTCCACTGTTAGTGTAGATTCAAACACAGGAAGTGCTTTAAAATGACCTAAAACAATGCTAACTTACAGCTTCTGTATATGACTAAGATTCAGTATGGCTTGGGTGTTTTCTGTGTTTGCATGATCATGGTGTTTGAGACCAGTGTTTGGCATATGAGACCAACAGTGAGACAGTGTGAACCAATACTTTAGAATATTAGACTTGTGTGTGTTTGTGGCCCAGTGATGGTTTATAAAGGACAGAGTGAAGCATACAAGGCCATACAGTAAAATACAGTATGTCACATCACAGTTCTGCATGATTTTAAATATTGGCTTATGACAAAAGCAGTTTTAGGAACAAATTTCACAATGTTTTCATCAGGTTATGCCTTTTCTCATCAAGGAAAAACAGTAAATATTGTGAATCTGTACAGTAATGTAGAGATATGTGATGAGTGAGTTAGCAGATGTTATGAATTTTACCTTTTTCCTCATGATTGTCATTTTTAATTACAATTTAAATTTTTCATCTAATTTCCCTTTTTTATTACGCTTGTTTTCATTAACTGTTATTCATTTTTTTGTTGATAGGAAGAGGTGTGTTTGCATTGAAGCCAATTCATAAAGGCCCCCAAATCACAATATGCTTGAATCTTATTAATTTCCCTCTTTCAGTTTTAGTAGTTTTTGGTCAATTGTGGTCAGATTTTTGCACACAGCAGCCATGTCTCCCGCAGTCTTGCACAAAGAGGTTTGTCAGTCCACTGTTAGTATAGATTCCAACACAGGAAGTGCTTTATAATGGCCTGAAACAATGCTAACTTACAGCTTCTGTATATGACTAAGATTCAGTATGGCTTGGGTGTTTTCTGTGTTTGCATGATCATGGTGTTTGAGACCAGTGTTTGGCATATGAGACCAACAGTGAGACAGTGTGAACCAATACTTTAGTATATTAGACTTGTGTGTGTTTGTGGCCCAGTGATGGTTTATAAAGGACAGAGTGAAGCATACAAGGCCATACAGTAAAATACAGTATGTCACATCACAGTTCTGCATGATTTTAAATATTGGCTTATGACAAAAGCAGTTTTAGGAACAAATTTCACAATGTTTTCATCAGGTTATGCCTTTTCTCATCAAGGAAAAACAGTAAATATTGTGAATCTGTACAGTAATGTAGAGATATGTGATGAGTGAGTTAGCAGATGTTATGAATTTTACCTTTTTCCTCATGATTGTCATTTTTAATTACAATTTAAATTTTTCATCTAATTTCCCTTTTTATTACGCTTGTTTTCATTAACTGTTATTCATTTTTTGTTGATAGGAAGAGGTGTGTTTGCATTGAAGCCAATTCATAAAGGCCCCCAAATCACAATATGCTTGAATCTTATTAATTTCCCTCGCTCAGTTTTAGTAGTTTTTGGTCAATTGTGGTCAGATTTTTGCACACAGCAGCCATGTCTCCCGCAGTCTTGCACAAAGAGGTTTGTCAGTCCACTGTTAGTATAGATTCCAACACAGGAAGTGCTTTATAATGGCCTGAAACAATGCTAACTTACAGCTTCTGTATATGACTAAGATTCAGTATGGCTTGGGTGTTTTCTGTGTTTGCATGATCATGGTGTTTGAGACCAGTGTTTGGCATATGAGACCAACAGTGAGACAGTGTGAACCAATACTTTAGTATATTAGACTTGTGTGTGTTTGTGGCCCAGTGATGGTTTATAAAGGACAGAGTGAAGCATACAAGGCCATACAGTAAAATACAGTATGTCACATCACAGTTCTGCATGATTTTAAATATTGGCTTATGACAAAAGCAGTTTTAGGAACAAATTTCACAATGTTTTCATCAGGTTATGCCTTTTCTCATCAAGGAAAAACAGTAAATATTGTGAATCTGTACAGTAATGTAGAGATATGTGATGAGTGAGTTAGCAGATGTTATGAATTTTACCTTTTTCCTCATGATTGTCATTTTTAATTACAATTTAAATTTTTCATCTAATTTCCCTTTTTATTACGCTTGTTTTCATTAACTGTTATTCATTTTTTTGTTGATAGGAAGAGGTGTGTTTGCATTGAAGCCAATTCATAAAGGCCCCCAAATCACAATATGCTTGAATCTTATTAATTTCCTTTTTCAGTTTTAGGTTATTTTTAGCTCAGTTTTTGGTCAATTGTGGTCAGATTTTTGCACACAGCAGCCATGTCTCCCGCAGTCTTGCTCAAAGAGGTTTGTCAGTCCACTGTTAGTGTAGATTCAAACACAGGAAGTGCTTTAAAATGACCTAAAACAATGCTAACTTACAGCTTCTGTATATGACTAAGATTCAGTATGGCTTGGGTGTTTTCTGTGTTTGCATGATCATGGTGTTTGAGACCAGTGTTTGGCATATGAGGCCAACAGTGAGACAGTGTGAACCAATACTTTAGAATATTAGACTTGTGTGTGTTTGTGGCCCAGTGATGGTTTATAAAGGACAGAGTGAAGCATACAAGGCCATACAGTAAAATACAGTATGTCACATCACAGTTCTGCATGATTTTAAATATTGGCTTATGACAAAAGCAGTTTTAGGAACAAATTTCACAATGTTTTCATCAGGTTATGCCTTTTCTCATCAAGGAAAAACAGTAAATATTGTGAATCTGTACAGTAATGTAGAGATATGTGATGAGTGAGTTAGCAGATGTTATGAATTTTACCTTTTTTCCTCATGATTGTCATTTTTAATTACAATTTAAATTTTTCATCTAATTTCCCTTTTTTATTACGCTTGTTTTCATTAACTGTTATTCATTTTTTTGTTGATAGGAAGAGGTGTGTTTGCATTGAAGCCAATTCATAAAGGCCCCCAAATCACAATATGCTTGAATCTTATTAATTTCCCTCGCTCAGTTTTAGTAGTTTTTGGTCAATTGTGGTCAGATTTTTGCACACAGCAGCCATGTCTCCCGCAGTCTTGCACAAAGAGGTTTGTCAGTCCACTGTTAGTATAGATTCCAACACAGGAAGTGCTTTATAATGGCCTGAAACAATGCTAACTTACAGCTTCTGTATATGACTAAGATTCAGTATGGCTTGGGTGTTTTCTGTGTTTGCATGATCATGGTGTTTGAGACCAGTGTTTGGCATATGAGACCAACAGTGAGACAGTGTGAACCAATACTTTAGTATATTAGACTTGTGTGTGTTTGTGGCCCAGTGATGGTTTATAAAGGACAGAGTGAAGCATACAAGGCCATACAGTAAAATACAGTATGTCACATCACAGTTCTGCATGATTTTAAATATTGGCTTATGACAAAAGCAGTTTTAGGAACAAATTTCACAATGTTTTCATCAGGTTATGCCTTTTCTCATCAAGGAAAAACAGTAAATATTGTGAATCTGTACAGTAATGTAGAGATATGTGATGAGTGAGTTAGCAGATGTTATGAATTTTACCTTTTTCCTCATGATTGTCATTTTTAATTACAATTTAAATTTTTCATCTAATTTCCCTTTTTTATTACGCTTGTTTTCATTAACTGTTATTCATTTTTTTGTTGATAGGAAGAGGTGTGTTTGCATTGAAGCCAATTCATAAAGGCCCCCAAATCACAATATGCTTGAATCTTATTAATTTCCCTCTTTCAGTTTTAGGTTATTTTTAGCTCAGTTTTAGTAGTTTTTGGTCAATTGTGGTCAGATTTTTGCACACAGCAGCCATGTCTCCCGCAGTCTTGCACAAAGAGGTTTGTCAGTCCACTGTTAGTATAGATTCCAACACAGGAAGTGCTTTATAATGGCCTGAAACAATGCTAACTTAAAGCTTCTGTATATGACTAAGATTCAGTATGGCTTGGGTGTTTTCTGTGTTTGCATGATCATGGTGTTTGAGACCAGTGTTTGGCATATGAAGCCAACAGTGAGACAGTGTGAACCAATACTTTAGAATATTAGACTTGTGTGTGTTTGTGGCCCAGTGATGGTTTATAAAGGACAGAGTGAAGCATACAAGGCCATACAGTAAAATACAGTATGTCACATCACAGTTCTGCATGATTTTAAATATTGGCTTATGACAAAAGCAGTTTTAGGAACAAATTTCACAATGTTTTCATCAGGTTATGCCTTTTCTCATCAAGGAAAAACAGTAAATATTGTGAATCTGTACAGTAATGTAGAGATATGTGATGAGTGAGTTAGCAGATGTTATGAATTTTACCTTTTTCCTCATGATTGTCATTTTTAATTACAATTTAAATTTTTCATCTAATTTCCCTTTTTATTACGCTTGTTTTCATTAACTGTTATTCATTTTTTTGTTGATAGGAAGAGGTGTGTTTGCATTGAAGCCAATTCATAAAGGCCCCCAAATCACAATATGCTTGAATCTTACTAATTTCCCTTTTTCAGTTTTAGGTTATTTTTAGGTCAGTTATAGTAGTTTTTGGTCAATTGTGGTCAGATTTTTGCACACAGCAGCCATGTCTCCGCAGTCTTGCTCAAAGAGGTTTGTCAGTCCACTGTTAGTGTAGATTCAAACACAGGAAGTGCTTTAAAATGACCTAAAACAATGCTAACTTACAGCTTCTGTATATGACTAAGATTCAGTATGGCTTGGGTGTTTTCTGTGTTTGCATGATCATGGTGTTTGAGACCAGTGTTTGGCATATGAAGCCAACAGTGAGACAGTGTGAACCAATACTTTAGAATATTAGACTTGTGTGTGTTTGTGGCCCAGTGATGGTTTATAAAGGACAGAGTGAAGCATACAAGGCCATACAGTAAAATACAGTATGTCACATCACAGTTCTGCATGATTTTAAATATTGGCTTATGACAAAAGCAGTTTTAGGAACAAATTTCACAATGTTTTCATCAGGTTATGCCTTTTCTCATCAAGGAAAAACAGTAAATATTGTGAATCTGTACAGTAATGTAGAGATATGTGATGAGTGAGTTAGCAGATGTTATGAATTTTACCTTTTTTCCTCATGATTGTCATTTTTAGTTACAATTTAAATTTTTCATCTAATTTCCCTTTTTTATTACGCTTGTTTTCATTAACTGTTATTCATTTTTTTGTTGATAGGAAGAGGTGTGTTTGCATTGAAGCCAATTCATAAAGGCCCCCAAATCACAATATGCTTGAATCTTACTAATTTCCCTTTTTCAGTTTTAGGTTATTTTTAGCTCAGTTTTAGTAGTATTTGGTCGATTGTGGTCAGATTTTTGTACACAGCAGCCATGTCTCCCGCAGTCTTGCACAAAGAGGTTTGTCAGTCCACTGTTAGTGTAACACTGCATATTTTTTTCCAAATCAAAAAATGAAGGAAAAAACACGTACCTTGTTATTGTTTTACAGAAAAGTGAAGAAAGATATTAGGCTGTTCAATGAGTCAGGCTATTGACTCTGTGAAAAAACAGGTGGCCCACATTGCAGGATGAAGGCAGCAGATGTTGTAAATGCTAGTTATAGTGCATTTCTGGAGAAGCCCAGAACGGTATCAAACTTCTACAGTAGTACAAATATGGTCTGACTCATAAAAGGATGCATCGGAAAGTTTGTAAGTACACCAGGGGCCTCATGTATAAACGCGAACGAAAAGTTTGCTTACGCTGGTTTTCACTGACACTTTGTGATGTATAAAAAATTATCTTGACATGAGAATGTGCGGGCCGTCACGCAAACTGTTGAGCAGTCGCTGATATTCCATAAAAGTTTGATCATTTATGTGGATAATGTTACACATCTTTCACATAACCTATGTTAAACATGAGGACGGGAAATTAATGAAAAATCCATTTAGGAAATATTTTCAGTCATCCACCGTATTTCCCATGGATGAAATATCTTACTGTACAACTGAAAGATTGGCACGGACAAATGCAGTAGCGTCTGTGAGTCTAGTTGCTGAAACATCCATGGTGGTCATGAGGAGGGACGCACGGATCCATCTCCCCAGGAACAAACCCTGATTGATCCCGTGTATGATTTGTAGGCTATGTGAGTGAACAAGGTGGACCCGGTCCAACAAACACTGGGCCGTCTTGCCTGTCTTGATTCTGCACATATCTGTTACTGTAGTCCTATTTACTATTTCATTATTTCATCCATGCGTGGCACCGCGGATCCGTGCGCACTGTCACCGTGGAGACGCTGGCCTCACTAACCTCTCCTCCTCTGAGTCAGGTCCCCCTTGCGTGGGACT
Source organism: Percina caprodes (assembly GCA_013375575.1). Taxonomy (NCBI): domain Eukaryota; kingdom Metazoa; phylum Chordata; class Actinopteri; order Perciformes; family Percidae; genus Percina; species Percina caprodes. Next base: position 57,225 of record JABXJD010001392.1, on the reverse strand, counting down.
CAGTTTCACTGAGCCTACTACACCTTAGAAAATAAATGGCATTAAATCAGTAAGATCAAACTGATTATTGTGCGTAATTTGGACGGACACTGAGAAGCATGTGGTTCTGTATCTACATTATACGTTTTTATTTTTATTTCTGCCATGGTTTTTGCATTCACTGCCCGGTCACCATTTTCCACTCTGGGCATTTTCTTTTATTGCTTCTCCGAGATTACAAACATCCAAATAAAACTGTTTTCTTTCCCTCGCCTCCACCTCTGCGATCAGCATCTCCAACGTCACAAGATGTCGTTTTTTTCCGTGTACAGTGGGATAACCCGTAGTGATTGGACAAAGAATGAAATCGGTGGCGTATCTAGAGTCATATCCATATTAATTTATGGGAGGAGGCAAGGCGGGGACGGTGGCGTATGTGAATATTTTTGTGCGTAGGTACTTTTCATGTTTTGGCCGTACGCCATCTTCTGGTATAAAAACTGCGCAATCTTTTATACATGAGGCCCCTGGAGTTTATTAAAATAACACTTACAGTTGTGGTCAAAAGTGTACATACACTTGTAGAAAATCACAATGTTATGGCTGTCTTGAGTCTTCAATAAGTTCTACAACTCTTATTTTTCTGTGATAGAGTGATCGGAACACATACATGTTTGTCACAAAAACAGTCATAAAGTTTGGTTCTTTCATAAATTTATTATGGGTCTGCTGAAAATGTCACCAAATCTGCTGGGTCAAAAATATACATACAGCAACAAAATATGTCAATTTTGGTGATGTAGCGAGTTGTGTCAATCAAATTAGCTTCATGTCATGGCCTCTTCACTTCTTCTAAGTGATTCTGATTGACTACAGCTGTTGACTTCTCATGAGCCCATTTAAATAGGGCTCATTTGACCCAGTGATTAGACTCAGCTACAAAAGCTACAATGGGAAAGTCAAAGGAACTCAGTGTGGATCTGAAAAAGCGAATTATTGACTTGAACAAGTCAGGGAAGTCACTTGGAGCCATTTCAAAGCAGCTACAGGTCCCAAGAGCAACTGTGCAGACACTTATACGCAAGTATAAAGTGCATGGAACAGTTGTGTCACTGCCACGATCAGGAAGAAAACGCAAGCTATCACATGCTGCCGAGAGGAGATTGGTCAGGATGGTCAAGAGTCAACCAAGAATCACCAAGAAGCAGGTCTGCAAGGATTTGGAAGCTGATGGAACACAGGTGTCAGTCTCCACAGTCAAGCGTGTTTTACATCGCCATGGACTGAGAGGCTGCCGTGCAAGAAAGAAGCCCTTGCTCCAGAAAAGGCACCTTAAGACTCGGCTGAAGTTTGCTGCTGATCACATGGACAAAGATAAAACCTTCTGGAGGAAAGTTCTCTGGTCAGACGAAACAAAAATTGAGCTGTTTGGCCACAGCACCCAGCAATATGTTTGGAGGAGAAAAGGTGAGGCCTTTAATCCCAGGAACACCATGCCTACTGTCAAGCATGGTGGTGGTAGTATTATGCTCTGGGGATGTTTTGCTGCCAGTGGAACTGGTTCTTTGCAGAAAGTAAATGGGATAATGAAGAAGGAGGATTACCTCCAAATTCTGCAGGAAAACTTAAAACCATCAGCCCGAAGGTTGGGTCTTGGGCGCAGTTGGGTGTTCCAACAAGACAATGACCCAAAACACACATCAAAAGTGGTAAAGGAATGGCTAAACCAGGCTAGAATTAAGGTTTTAGAATGGCCTTCCCAAAGTCCTGACTTAAACCCCATTGAGAACATGTGGACAGTGCTAAAGAAACAGGTTCATGCAAGAAAACCATCAAATTTAGCTGAACTGCACCAATTCTGTCAAGAAGAGTGGTCAAACATTCGACCTGAAGCTTGCCAGGACCTTGTGGATGGCTACCAAAAGCGCCTAGTTGCCGTGAAAATGGCCAAGGGACATGTAACCAAATACTAATGTTGCTGTATGTATATTTTTGACCCAGCAGATTTGGTGACATTTTCAGCAGACCCATAATAAATTTATGAAAGAACCAAACTTTATGACTGTTTTTTGTGACAAACATGTATGTGTTCCGATCACTCTATCACAGAAAAATAAGAGTTGTAGAACTTATTGAAGACTCAAGACAGCCATAACATTGTGATTTTCTACGAGTGTATGTACACTTTTGACCACAACTGTATCTGATGGTTTATACTCTGCTGCTACTGCTGTAAACATTGTCGAAATGTGGCGCGATGCACTGAGGAAAAATAACTAGTGGTCTACTAGCAACACTGGGTGAGATTTTGACAATGTTTACAGCAGTAGCGGTAGGAGCACAGTAGAGGCTGGGGTTTGGCGAGTTTCATCCCAAGACCAAAGCAAGGTGGCCAGGCACTGCCACACACCACCAATAAATCCCAGCGATGCTGTCTACCTGCTGTTCAACAAGCTGTTGTGCAGCATCACAACAAGGAATCCATGGTGTTGAGTGGATGTGCCTGGCCATCTTTCTCAGGTCTCTGTGTGGAATGCACAACATTCCTCCTGTTTTCCTCAACAGTAGCACTGATGAAATGTACATGTCTTTGTAAGTTCATTGTGAAACATTACAACATTAATGCTAACCTTAGTATTTTGTGGTTTTAACAGTTTGCAGCACTGTCTGGCATACATACTGCTTTCACTCCAAAGACAAAAGACGTTGGTAAGTAGTTATTTTGGTAACCCTTTAAAGGAAGCAGTATCCATAAGGTTTTCATGCCACATACACCTACATAAGCACTAAGAACTGGCATAAACAGATATTTATTGAACTGCTTTTCCAAAGGTTTAAAGGGTTAGTTCAAATAGTGTATTCTGTGTCATGGGTAATAGACTTGGTGTTAACAGTGAATGTAACTAAATTAATTCTCAAATTGATGTCACCAAAATAATTATTTGACTGTGGACTCTCACAGATGCTGATAATTATATTTTGATTTAAAAAAAAACACAAATTACATTTGAAATTGCATGAACTTTGAAAACATCAGAAAGCTGAAATACCCTAGCAGTCCACTACACCGAAGATGTAATGGCAGCATCCGCAGTGACTTGTCATTATTTGTCAAGCACGTTTCCAAAATTGCAGTTCAATTATGAGCAGTTATAGAATCAAATTTCACAAGGTTTTCATCATTGAGCAAAATTTAAATATTGTGAGTCTGCTCAGTAAAAGTTCTAGCCAAATATGTTCAGATAATATTTGATGTGTGTGAGTTGGTGGATCAGCTCAATGTCAAATTCAGTATTTCAGCAGCAGATGTTCTACATTGAAATAACTGCCATGTCTCTCTCTTTCATTCTCCTCTGGTTCTCCCTTTTTTCCCCTCCATCAGCCTATGGCTCCATGTACAGTAGAGAAACCTGTCCACCACACACCAGTCGTCTCTCCGTCTACAGACCACTCACCAGTCGTCTCTCCGTCTACAGACCACTCACCAGTCGTCTCTCCGTCTACAGACCACGCAACAGTCGTCTCTCCGTCTACAGACCACTCACCAGTCGTCTCTCCGTCTACAGACCACGCAACAGTCGTCTCTCCGTCTACAGACCACGCAACAGTCGTCTCTCCGTCTACAGACCACGCAACAGTCGTCTCTCCGTCTACAGACCACGCAACAGTCGTCTCTCCGTCTACAGACCACGCAACAGTCGTCTCTCCGTCTACAGACCACGCAACAGTCGTCTCTCCGTCTACAGACCACGCAACAGTCGTCTCTCCGTCTACAGACCACGCAACAGTCGTCTCTCCGTCTACAGACCACGCAACAGTCGTCTCTCCGTCTACAGACCACGCAACAGTCGTCTCTCCGTCTACAGACCACGCAACAGTCGTCTCTCCGTCTACAGACCACGCAACAGTCGTCTCTCCGTCTACAGACCACGCAACAGTCGTCTCTCCGTCTACAGACCACGCAACAGTCGTCTCTCCGTCTACAGACCACGCAACAGTCGTCTCTCCGTCTACAGACCACGCAACAGTCGTCTCTCCGTCTACAGACCACGCAACAGTCGTCTCTCCGTCTACAGACCACGCAACAGTCGTCTCTCCGTCTACAGACCACGCAACAGTCGTCTCTCCGTCTACAGACCACGCAACAGTCGTCTCTCCGTCTACAGACCACGCAACAGTCGTCTCTCCGTCTACAGACCACGCAACAGTCGTCTCTCCGTCTACAGACCACGCAACAGTCGTCTCTCCGTCTACAGACCACGCAACAGTCGTCTCTCCGTCTACAGACGACACACCATTCCTCTCCTCCACAGTGCTCCCTGACACCCCTAACACTGGACAATCTTGCACCAACACAGTACCTTCAACCAGTGTTGTAAAAGCAGGACAAAACTTCTGCTTCATTTGCAAGGATTTTCATTTCAAAATAGCGGCATTTCAAAACTCACATAAAAGAGAATTCTGATATTGCATATGCCCTTAGTCTTCCAGCAGGCTCAACAACTAGGAAGAAGCTCCTAGATATGATATATAAATTATTTTATATTATAAATATATATATATATATATATTATAAATATATATTATAAATATATATATATTATAAATATATATATATATATATATTATAAATATATATATTATAAATATATATTATAAATATATATATTATAAATATATATATATATTATAAATATATATATATATTATATATATATTTATTATAATATATAATTATAATATATA
>JABXJD010001392.1:0-45000 GCA_013375575.1 Percina caprodes | reverse complement strand
TATGGAAGTGTGAGGCAGCTCTTTGGATCTGTATGGAAGTTTATTTAAAACAAGCTTTTTGATGAAATGAAAAAAGTGTTTGTGGCAAAGGAAGAAGCATGTAATTGAAACAAAGCTCTGCTATTGATTTTAAATGAATGTAGGAGTTTTCCCTAAATGATTACAACTGTGTTCAGAAATACATTAACTGCACTGTGTCATCACGGCTATCTGAGAGCCTCATTACTAACGTTTCTGCAAGATTTTAAATTCCTACTACCAATGTCTTTTAAAAAGTAATGATGTCTTGGAGCCGGATAGTTACGTGTGCCTTTAGAAAGTTGTTTATTTGTTTTTTTTAGAATGTTTTTGGTGTTTAAAAAGAAGAATGTTCTTTTTTGTCTTCTCATTTTGAGTAAAAAAACAAACCGCGTGTAGATAATAAACAATTGTCATATCTCATGAATATGTCACCGTCATATTAATGCTTGATCAAACACTTTGTTACAGTGAAATCAACATTCAGTTTACCAATACAAATGTGACAGGCACTTTTCATTGTTCATCAGGCAACAAATTGTACATTATGCTGTTAACATGTTTCTATCACCGTTGTTGTTGTACATACAGAACCAATTATTTTTCTATGATGCTGTAAAACTTTAACACTGAGAAAAAAATTGAATGGTTGAAAGATCACGAGGTTCAGTATTGTAGTGTTTTTATTTGGAATTGTGGTAATAAAAACCAGTGCTTACCTTGGATTTTAAAATTGCGGTGTGTTTTGGAAATCATCATCGGCCCCACGTAACCAATCCTCAGACCACCTTAAGGAACTGCTTGGCATTCAGACTACAGTTCAATCACCTCTTTCATATTACCCACACACATTTATTGTTTTTCATTATCTTAAAGTGCAAGGTGTTAAAATAGGAATGTAATACTTCAATGTATTTCTTGCAAAGTGATGTTACCTGTTTGTAAATTTTGCCTTCTTTTTTTTTGTGTAGATAAAAACAAGTTTGACTAAACATAGATTTAGCATTAATTTCAATGTCAAGCAAGCACATCATACGGATACATCAGTTGTTTAATAAACCTTGTTGTTGAAGATTTTAAGACCCCCGTACATCTCATTACAAGGCTTCAGTGTGTGGACCTTTTAAGATGCTAATATCAGCTTCTTTTCCATAGTGACCATTAGAGGACAACAACAGTACAACAAGATGTTAGAAGAACTACATTGTAATAGATACTACCTTCCTGTTTTGTCTAGTATCTGGGAAGGAGCCCGCTATCATCGGCTGATGAAGGTATTTCTGACACGGCTCATTACTCTGTACATGTAAGCAACAAAGGCTTGACCTTTTGGGTGGCTCTGGCTTTGTCAAAATCTGAGAGCTGCAAAAAAAAAGAGCTACTGGTGAGGGAGACGGAGAAAATAGAATATTCAACAGCTGGAACTAATGCTTACTTTAATTACAGATTGATTGCTCAATATTATGATCAATTGAGTAATGGTTAATTCTATGAAATTGGGAAAACACCCACCACCATTTTACCCCAAAGAAATTGGGTGACATTTTTAAATTGGTTGTTTAGACCGACCAAAAGTCCAAAACCCTAATACATTCAGTTCAGAGTGATGATACGAGACAGAAAAAACAACAAATCAACACTTTTAAGACTTTTATGGAACCAGTTAATGTCTATGGCATTTTAACTTGGAAAATAAGTCTTTGATCCAACTTGTGAAATAATTCTCTTGCTGGACTAATTTATTAATGAAGGAATACTTTGACATTTTAAACACACCTTCTTAAGAATCAGATGAAAAAATTATACCGTCTTCATGCTAAATGTGAAACTACAAGCAACTTTATAATTTTAACACTTTAATATACAATTATACTATTATATGATATATAAGTAATTTGGTGTACGGTAGGCCTAAATGTTAATACAAATACAAATATTACATACAAATATTGCTTTTCCAAAGTAGGCATTGCAGAGGTATTAATAGTTGTTGTGAAGCTGACAACACATCAGGGCCTCACCACACCCTCAGCAGGGGCTCTGTGAGCACCGACTGGGGTCTCATACAGCCTCACACCTGTAGGAAGCCAGACTCAGACTGGTTAACTGGGCCTGTGAGGATAAGATAGTGGGTCTGTGGCTGGGCCAGGGGAATCCATTAATGGGTGAGATACTTTAAATAACAGCTCTAATGGAGGCCTTATCTGTGGCTCTCTAAGGTAGAATGTGATCAGAGTTTCTCACTATGGAGGCTGTACAGTTCAACAGGACTATATAAAGCATCGGCTCATTTAAGCTCAGTAAAATAAAAAATGTGGCTATGTCTCAAACCTTTAAACACATACCCCGGGTCTTCATTGACTCAACATGCAGTATAATTCAATTCATTTTGATTCAGTTCAGACTTAGATTTATTCCTCAAACAATTGGTTTTAATTATTTTCTAGTGTTTATAATGTTTTTCTGGTAAACATTCATGTGGTCTTTAGAGACCCGAGGTATGTATGAGAATAATAGTTTATTTTCACCTTGTGCAGGTTTTGGAATTGCAAGTCATATTTTTTTCCTGATTAGCCTCATTGTGTGTCGCTGGTTCTACAAATCAATGCATACAAAAGTCTGTAGAAGTTGCTTCATGTAACAGCGACTTATAGTGGAAGAAGTACTCAAAATCTTCACTAAAATACAAATACAATGATTTAAAAAAATAATATTAAGTTTCATTGGGAAAGCAGCTCTCTGTGCTATCAGACAGCAATACAAAAAATAAGATAATCAGAAAGTAGCTGATGATGAGACTCATATTTTCTGTGCCAAGTGATAAGTCCGATCTTTTAAAAGCAGAATTGGGGTATGAGTATGACAATGCTATACCTCAGATGCCGCAAATTGGACCACTGCAGGCATACAGAACAGCAATGTTGTAGTGACAACAAGACAATAATTAGTGTTTGGTAAGTGCCAGTCTTTAGTAGTAACAGTAGCCAATGGGTAACAGCATACATCTACATACACATTAGTTATCTCTAAATTATTGGAAAACAAGTCAAAAGCCAAACACCCATGCACTTAAGGGTACATTTAGACAATTCAGAAAATACCCTGCTCAAGATGCTATTATCCATCAACACTGTAGCAGGAATTAAACCTCCTTTCTGGTTATGTGATTGTCTCTCTAACTTGTTTCCATTAGACCATCATGACAACATGACTCTCAACACTTTCGTGCCTTGACTTCAAATACAACGCTTTACAATTTCTGTCCCATTTCTCCAAGTGTCTCCGAGCTGCCTGTCTCACCCTTGCTCAACATATGGTGTTCCATCAACTAAGTGAATCCAATAATAGGTAGAGGCAAACTAGGGGGAGAGATAGGGGGATAATCAACCCTCCGGATGTGCCTTTTCTTCTCGCTCGAGACCAGAGAAATCCTGCACTTAATTATTAAGGGGACCTGAAGTTTCAGAGCGCCTGCATTGAAAAGCAGCTTTAATTAGACATGGTTTAACAACACACACACCCCCCCACACACACACACATACACACACACACACACACACAGAATAATGTACAGTACCTGCAAGTGCTAGCCAGCCTAGGGATTAAACCAAGAAAATGTCTGTTGTATGCTTGCAATCTCTTGAGTAATTTTTATTGATTCACAGGGAGGAAGGAAGTGCCTCTATCAAGTTTCTCCTATGTGATAATCTTCTTTTAGCGATGAAAGCAGTGATTAGGAGGAAGGGCCCTGTAATTGTGTAGAAATCAATCATCAATCCCCAGGAGCTGTTGCACAAAACTCTCCTGAAAGGATGCTATTTTTGACCACAGTGACAACTAAAAAGGTCTTCGCTTCAGCTGTGGAAAGAAAAACCAGCAGACTACACCAGAACAATATTCATTTGGCATATTTTCATTCACTTTTTTGTACCTGTATAATTCCTCATCTGACATGACTGTGTTTGGCTTTATCAGTCATCATCAGATGCTATTTTGCCTCCAGTGACGGTTCGGTTCAGTTTGTGGTTAAAGGCTGCTGCTGACAATTTCAGGTGCCCCTTGGAGGCTTCATATTTTTACCCAATTGCTGTACCCCCATAGAATCACTGGTTTAGAGATGCTGCTCCGCTCATCCACCACATGGCTTCACATTACATGCCAAGCATGGGGGAGAGCCAGTTAGTGCTTCAGCATCAAGTGAGCACCATGTTAAAACCTAATCTTTGTGGGAAGACAATCATGGTGCATGTATTTCATGAGAAGAAGATTGTTGGTTTAAAATTCCAAACATCTATATTGTAGCGGCAAAATAGGATTACAGAGAAAATTCAGGGTGGAAGTTGTAAATTTGTGGCGGGGGAAATAGAAGGACAAATCCATCAAAGACAACATCAAAACTGAAGCAGTTTTGTCTGCTCTGCCTATGATTGTAGAGATTATAAAGGAAGATGGAAAATTACAGAAGATTGTCTGAAGTGATTGGCTGATCTTCTCGGAGGATGACCTCAAGTGCTAGCTGAGCTGATTTGGAGAGGAGGACAAATGCATATTGTGTCCTACATTGTTCTGATTAGATTAATAAATCAATCCCATCTCCACCCACCCCTCAAGTTTCACCCGGGCTATTTTTATGAAATGGGTTACAGAGGATCATCAAAGTGTTCTGATCATTGACTAATGGAAGGTTGACTTACACTAGTGCAAGAAGAGCCAACCACATGCAGTGCACTGCTCAATGGTAATGATGGAAGATGATGTTTCCTTGTGGGGAACAGGCAGTCGTTGTCTGGGGATGATGCTAAAAAACCTTTTTGCTTTGTAGAAACAAAATGTGCAGTTCCTCAACATTCAGTCGTTATTAGATAAGAACTTATCTGCATATATTTTAATTTAGGTGCACAGTGTTATACATCAGCTGCCTCCTGGGGTGTGACAAGAACAAGCCCGGACCTTAACCTCATTCTTGTATTTAGCTGTCAGTGACAAAGCCTGCGTCCTGAGCAGAATTAGAAAATTGTCTCTGTGGGGTTGGGAGTGTTTGAATACCGGTTCAAATACAGGTTTCTCTAGTACGGTGGCCGTCACGGGCAAACACCCTGCAACTTCAGAAAACACATACACATAGACATAACACAAGCAAATTAAGAAAACAACTTCATTAATTTGACAACACATGCGCAGCATTCATCAAATTCGCACACAACCAAATACATAAACACAATGCAAGTAAAAAATGATACAAAAAGAAAAGCACACAAACCACGAAAACAAATGCAAGAAAAAACCTCGCTGCATCAGATTCCACAACAGAAGTTCTCCAGGCCTCTAGAGGGAGCTCTAAGTGGAACAGCTGGATCTTCGACCCCACGGGAGAGCGCTCTGCCTTTTATTAGAATCTGGACCTGCAGCCTGGAGACCTCCGTCTCATGCCTCCAGTCCATAGACTGTATATTAAATTCCTATTATTCATGTAACATATGAATAATATATAGTCTATGCTCCCGTCTCATGTACTCCCGACTGTTGCTGTCACTGAGCTTTGTCTTTTCAAAATAAAAGCTTGCGTCTGGTCTGCTATGTCTTTGTAGGCTACTTTGGTGTTTTAGATGTTTTTGAAGTAAACAATACAACAATCCTGCTAATGAATACAACTTTTTCAGCAGATGTCTCACTTACAATACAATATAGTTAGCAGTTTTGTGTTTATATGTTTGGGTGGGATTTATTCAGTTTGATAAATCCCAAGGTCTCAATAAAGCTATCTCAATGACTGGTTTACAGGGAGGGACTAGAAATCCTGTCTGTTGTTTTATTTATTTTATTTTTTTTTCAAGAGCAAATTGCTCCAGAATATGAATACAGATTGATTACTCATTTTATTACTTATTTTGTTGGTATAATCACAATATTCCACTTGAGGACGCCCACACTACAGTGATGCGCCTTTCGTACGAACGTATTCCCTCTCATGTAAAACGGCTTAAACAAACGTCAATGTTAAACACTGATGCAGTTTTAAATGTTTTATTACCACAATCTTACAGACATGTCTGTGCTGATTGAGTATCACCTGTGACCTGAGCCGAGACACACCTACCAAACGAGAGGAAACATATCTCAAATACTTGCAGTAGCACACTGTTTTACACCATTCTGAGATTGAACTATGGACTATACATTATTATTATTATTATTATTATTATTATTATTATTATTATTATTAATATTAATTAATAATATAAAGTCTATGAATTGAATGTGTCCCGGCCATAGACCATTAATAGATATATAGTCTATGGTCCCGGCTCTCTCTTTCTTAATTTGCTTGTGTTTTGTCTATTTGCATGTGTTTTCTGAAGCTGCAGGGCGTTGGCCCCTGTGGGCCACCGTACTATAGATACCCGTATGGCTGATCATTCTAGAGACATGCTATATTGTAAAATGTTCTCTGTGACTATCACTGACGTTGAACTGAATCTACATGGGAATGAGCTCTTATAATTTGAAACACATGAAAACACCTAGGTTTGAAAAGAAAAAGAAACTGCACGTGACAATAATCCATTTCTATAACCATGTCTGTTACATACATTTTACTGTTGTATCATTTAAAGAGCCTAGGATATAAAAATTCTGAGTCAATTAACCATCAGTGATTGGATCCTACATGGTCAAGATTTTCTGTCAAATTAAAACTTTTTTGATTATTTCACACAAGAGGTTTTTCTTTTCTTTTTCTCTGCACTCCTCTCACTGGTTTGACATGGGGCAGGACTTAGTTAGAAAAGATGATGTCATACTTATCATGCACCAATCAGGATTTAGCAACATTTTATGTGAATTTAGTGGATTGCTTGGTCACTGTCAATCAAATGTAATCCACAACATTCTGATGAAGCGAGTTGGCTTCTAAAAGTTAAACTCTTACTAAATAACACCAACAGATGTTTGTTTTAAACTTTGATTGTTGCATGTTCAGTTATGAATATTTCAGGTTAGAGAGAAATACTTTGATTTGAAGTTTTCAGGGGCTTTAAAACTAAAGGACACTAGATAGTAGCACAGACAACACACTGTATCCTGAAGTTAATTGCTTTTTCTAAGTGTACTGTAATGAGTATATCTGTGTAATACAGCAATTAAAATGTCTAGCTGGTGCTGGCAGGCTTGCTGTTATATAGTCCAAACTAATAGCCTTATTTTTGCTCTGCAAATATGTGAATAGCCTTTTCTTCCTAATGAGGGCCAGAATGCATGGTGGATGACCTGTGTCTCCCTGCATTCATTAAAAAAGTCCTGCAGAAACTTTAGCTAATGTTTACCTGGCAGTTATGACAGCCTTGTGACTGATGGGGAAATCTTTTCCTGTCTGTCCCCCTCAAGAGGACCGCACCACGGAGCTTCGCAGACAACACTTGGAGGCATGTCAACGTTGCACTGTGCTGCCGTGCAATCGCTCATTTGGAAACGGTTATGTCAGGCCTTCGTGCTGCTAGAAACTACCATTTAGACAATAGGGCACACTAAGCTCAGCCTGAACATGGAATATCATGTGGTAAACCACAGGGAGCTGCAGGATAATAACAGAGGTAGATTTTGCCTGGAACCAGACAGACTCGACAGTATATTGATCCCTCTGAGCACTGATGAGCAGATATATGACATGACAGCAGAGTGTAAAAAAGGATCTATATTTCATATTATACATGAGATTGTGTAATGTTGTAGTGGGTAACTAATAATTGGAGTGCTTACTCTTTTATTTATCTACTGATATTTACTCTTTTTGGGGTGAAAATAATCAACATTAAGCCCCAATTTGCTTTGTTGCTGATATACCTCCAGCAAAAACTGACTATGACCATGTGAATTTCAAAGCTGCAGTCATCAGTGACTTCTTGATGAAGTGGTTATTGTACTTTTACCATGGAGTAATATTACTGATTTAGTACAACACACAACATTACAATATATTTCGAGTTGAGAAGGAAAAACTGTGTGTGAGAAAGGTGCTGGTATGTTGTTCTTCATCGTGCATCATGTGTGTTCGAGAGACGGTGTGTAAAGCCAGGGTAACTATGGTGTGGGTGTATTCCTCTGTGGCCATGATCTCTGTAATAGATGAGTGAATTCTGAGCAGTGCATCCTGGTTGCAGCTCTTTGTCCCCCCTGAGATCTCATACAGTTTGCAGTGAGTGTCAGTGGCTTTCCTGCAGAACGTGTTACACTGTTAAGATCTCTGGTGTGTGGCTTTTGCTGGATAAAGTGGATGCAGTCACCCATGGGATGGAAACGGGGTCATCTGTGGCTGTTAGCACAGGTGACCCAGAATAACAACCGGTAAACATGGTGCATTTGTAAATGTCCACAACAAATGGGAGGACTTTTCTTTAAACTGCATTGGAGAAGAAAGTAGGTATACAATAGGATATTTGTTCAGCATTATGAAAGCAGGATGCTTCATGGGAGTGTCTTTGCAACATAGAGGTAAAGATGTAAATTCTTCCCATTGTTATGTTCATATTAACCGATTTGGTAATGTTGCAAACAGACAGGGGCCTATTTATTTCCTTGTTTAGGCTAAGATGTGGCGTTTAGGGTGATTATTTGAAAGTCAATGTGACATCCTGGTTGCAGTTTTACATATTTGATCACTTCAGGCAAACCCGTTCCTCCTCCTCCTCCTCCTCCTCCAAATTGTCAGTCATTGTAGTGCCACTAGGCAACAGTGAGTGCATCACTGGAAACGTGGAAGTGCGCAGGAGCCGCGCAGGGCAATCGACGGGAAAGAAGGCTCTAAGCAGCCAAAAGAGCATCTGGTGGATCTCTACCACTGGACCATGAAAATCCAGTCGACATTTCTCTAAGACAGTGGAAAAGGTGCCCGAAAAGAGCCTGGAAATCAGCGTCGATGCGCGCAACCAAAAATGACGACAGTGGGACAGTGATTTTCTTCCTCCATCTAGTCATTTTTCATAGTCATATGCTTGGATGCAATTCATCTCCTATGTATACATATTACAAAGGAAGGGCTGGAAACCGAATAATCTCCAACACAGACGCAGACGCAAGTGCGCACAGAGACGTTTCATACTGGAAACAGTTTCCAGCGACTAATTACGCAGAGACATTGGTGTTTTATGGGCCGTTGAAAGATTTTGAACTTTCGCATGAAAACTTACTCTGTGTGTACATTTTTGAGTTTGTACAGTTTTGAACAGGTCGATATAGCCCCAACCTTCACGGGCGATGAGTAATCCACGACGCAACAACTGATTAAGCTGTAAAACCTGGACTGCGACTGGCGCGTTTGGATACCTTATCCTGTGCGTCGCTTATTCTTTTTCATATGGCTTCTATCTTCGGGTTTTGTAAACTACTCGTACATTATTGATATTTCATGGCTATAGAGTGTACCAACTAGCGTGGGGCGAAAGAGGACGATGCAAGACTAACTGGGGCGAAGACAGCGGACTTTTATTGCCTTATTTCCAAAGACGAAACATTGCGCACGGGCATTAACGACTGCAGCAACTACAACCCAGACTTTTTTTATATAATCATTGAATCCTTTGTTATTTCTTTCACTGCTGTCATCGTAGTATGTCTGCACTTCGAAAGAAATTTGGGGACGATTATCAGGTAGTGACCACCTCATCTAGCGGGTCTGGATTCAATCAGCCTCCCCCAGAGAAAAAGAGGAAGAGGCAGCGGTTCGTGGACAAGAACGGGCGATGTAACGTCCAACATGGGAACCTGGGTGGTGAAACCAGCAGATACCTCTCAGACTTATTTACAACACTAGTAGATTTGAAATGGCGCTGGAATCTATTTATTTTCATCCTCACCTACACAGTCGCTTGGCTCTTCATGGCCTCTATGTGGTGGTGCATCGCATACATCAGAGGAGACCTCAACAGAGCCCACAATGACAAGTACACTCCATGTGTGGCCAATGTCTATAACTTTCCCTCAGCCTTTCTCTTCTTTATAGAGACCGAGGCCACTATAGGATATGGTTATAGATATATCACAGACAAATGCCCCGAGGGGATAATTCTCTTTCTTTTCCAGTCGATTCTCGGATCGATCGTCGATGCCTTTTTGATCGGCTGCATGTTTATCAAGATGTCTCAGCCCAAAAAACGGGCCGAGACTTTGATGTTCAGTGAACATGCGGTGATTTCTATGCGAGATGGAAAACTAACTCTCATGTTCAGGGTCGGCAACCTGCGTAACAGCCATATGGTCTCTGCACAGATCCGCTGCAAATTGCTGAAAGTAAGTGATGCTACTTTTAGTCAGGGCGTCCATTATTTTAGTTCTATTCCCATTGTTTATCATGGCCCAGTCCATGTTTTCTTTTCTTTTTTAGGAAACTGATGCTGAAAGGCCTACACACTGACATTTAAGCCTACTCTTAACATGACGCCATTGTGCATTGATGCAAATAGATACAAAAAAACATAAGTCATCACAAGAGATATCACTGACTGTAACTCACATTACAAGGCAGACATTTTAAATATTTAGCAAATTACATATTTTGCACAACTGATGGGGGAAAATTATCCATCAAAGTTTGCCAAGAGGCCTTCATGTTCATTCAGAAGAACATGTTCATGTGCTAATTTTTAAACAGTTTTAAAGTGGTAGTGTCTTATAGCTTGGTGTTAATGTGCTGCTGTCCCTCATCAAGAGAACTTCATCTATGGATTTCCCTGCTGTCCAACCAGTCACAAGAATGCATTGAATATGTATTAGGAATACTGTGCATTTTATTATAGATTAAATTTTAAATTAAAGATATAGTGTATGTTATAGATTTTTAGATTTCTTTACTTAAAGGGAAAACGCACATTAATCTAAATGAGCACCAATGAGTCCAACATGTAAATGTGCCAGATTTAGCCATGCAGACTAATTTTCATCTGCAGTAGGAGATTCAATGTATAAAGTGTAAGGTAAGTATAAACTCAGTATGTTTTACCAACACAGACACACTGCAGCCATATCCACTTTAGCAAATTAGTTAAACAGGTTTTTTTCATAAAGAGAGATAAGCATTATTTCTAGTTTCCATGTGTTGACACAGTAGGTAAATAGTGAGAGCAGATGAATCCAGCAGTATTAAATAATTTAAACCAGTTGATTTGATTCAGTTGTTTAAAAAATGATACATTTTAAGTACCAGTGATACTTAAATTACATTGAGATGGATATTCTTGCAGCACAGATGCCACTTCAGACATTTACATTTAAGAAAATTATAGCTATAATATTTTTCTATAGTATAGTTTTTTTCTGATAGGCTGATTGGTTGCTCTGATTGCATATACAATGTGAAAAGTCCCCAAAGGATCTTGACATGCTGTAGATAAGCCAGTCTTACCCCTTCCTTACCCCACCAAACATCTCTGTCTCTTCCTGTACGCTTCCTTAGTCTCGCCAGACGCCCGAGGGCGAGTTTCTTCCGCTGGATCAGTTGGAGCTGGATGTGGGTTTCAGTACTGGGGCAGACCAGCTCTTCCTCGTCTCACCACTCACGATCTGCCATGTGATTGACACCAAAAGCCCTTTCTACGACCTCTCCCAGAGGTCCATGCAAACAGAGCAGTTTGAAATTGTGGTGATACTAGAAGGAATAGTAGAGACTACAGGTGAGTGACCACAAACATGCATTTTACATAGGCCTGCTGTTAAAAATAAGAGCTCATTTTGCTGCAGGCTAAATGTACATTCAATGTTGTATTGTCTTTACAATGTTTTTGAGATGATGCAATATCTATTTCTACAACAAATCTCCTGAATAATATTGATCTCAATCACAGGGGTTAATAGCTGAATTCCAAGCGCACTCACTATTGACCCCGTTATTGCATTTAATGATTTTTGTCATTAAATGACACCTATGATTTTGCCATCTTAGGTGATCATTTTTGTATTGCAAGCTTAAATTAAGTGAACCAGTTTTAATCTATGCATTATAACATCTTCTGGGTTTTGGGGAAGTAGTAGTAGGTACATGTCTCATCTGAAACATTTCTCCACCTTTGTGCCCACGCAGCATTTACCTCATGGCTGCTATTCTCAGAGCGGATAATAATATGCTTTTTAAGGTCCCTGTGGAATTAGGGAATTCCATATCCACAAGTTTAGTAATGCCCCAGGTAAAATTTTACACTGTGGTCATTTTGAATTCAACCGTTTATTTGACACAGCTAAAATAGTGTGAAGAAAGGCCCTTCAGTGTTATGGAGTGAACAGAGGAGCAGTTTAGGTTGGTTCAGAGAAAACAGCATATGGAGATGTGACAGGGAGGCTGACAACACAGACGGCAATTAGCAAAGATGTTCAGTTCCTCATTTTGATCATTTAGAGCAGTTTTATTAAAGTTCCTCTGCAGCTGAGATTTACATGCAGTTTCTTTATTTTATGACATGCAGCATTTATGTCATTTTGATGAGACTTGACATAGTCGCAAGCATGGTGCACATAGATGTTAATGTATAAGAATATAGAGTATCAGTACTGGGTGAATTGTTTGAAATGTCCCACAAAGTGTGGCCTGCCTACTTGATGATCCTTTTTTTTTTCCCCAGTTAACTATTTATTAACCCTTGTGTGGTGTTCATATTTTATTTACATAGCCAATGTTCCTGGGTCTAATGGACCCCACGCATTATTAGGCTTTTAAATCAATACAGACATAAATCTTTATGTAAAAATACTTTGTAGATGTTTACTTTACCTTTAATTCATATAATTCAATAAAAACCAGTGAACATGTAGTGTCAACGGTTTTATTTATAATGTAATTGTAACGTTGCTGCTGTGTACTGGTTGCTTTGAGGTATAAAAATATTCAGTGTTGCGATGCAACTGAATTACCATTGATATACTAGCAGGCATGTCAAGTATTCTAGTGACTGTTAGATACTCATGTGTCATTTTATCATTTATAGTAGTTACAATTTTAGTTAGAATTAATGTGATTTGGCTTCATGTTTTGGGATTGTAATTCACACGTTTTTTCTCACATCATAGAAATGTCTGCATGGAGGAGAAATTGTGGTTATGTAAAATCTGTGGAAATGGCTGATGTTAAAACAATCTATGGTTAAAAATGTATGTACAGTGAAAGTCTAAATCCTCAGACACTTTCATTTCTGGCCAATGTAACTCTGTTTCCATGGCAACCTCTCCTTGAGTATTCAGGATTGCAGCACTGCACCTAAACTTAGGTTGTTTTTTTATTCCTATGGTATAGGAATCATAACACAATTTCAGTAATAAGACAGACAAACATGCAATGCCGAACAGTAATGAAATTGCTTTGTTAACAGCATTGCCTGATATTACGGAGGATCTCTTCTGAAATATGAAAAGCACACAGAGGTGTTACAGTGCCACAAAGTGCTTGCCAGAACAGGTGTTACAGCAGTGAAAGAATAAAATTAAATATTTATGAGGCTCGGTGTTTACTAGTGAAGAAGCTGCTCAACTCCCTGAATCAATGTTGTTGTTGTCTTTTGTTATGTGTGAAAAAAAACATTGTCTGGAAGTGAAAATACGCTCCACTGCAGATTAAAGCTGCACAATCACTGACTCTCTGTCCTTACTAGATAGTAAGAGACACAACAGTGTACCCTTTCTGACATAGTAACCTTTTGTTACTGAAGATCACACAAACATATTTTGGACTGACTGATGTTCTCTTTACGCACAAGAAAAGAAGGAAAAAGAAGCGTGTACAGAGCACGTAGGAGCTAAGAATTGTTCTATTTCGCTATAACCTTTGACAACCTCTACATTGTATAAAAAGGCATGAGCTATCCCTTTTGAATAAGAGCCCAAAGTGTTTTTTGATCACCACCTCAGTATGATGCACCTTCTAAATGAGACATGTAGGATGTCTGGTAGCAGCAGATATTCTTCTGGAGTAATGCCAGTTGTGGCTTGTGGTATTGAGTTTGGCTTTAACGCGGCTGCGGGAAGATGTGCTGCTGAGGATGAATTGGCTTTACATCACGTTGCAATTAATGTACTGTACATGCCGTCTTACTGCTTGCCCTGCTAAGAAAGAAAGGCACAAACATGAAGCCTGTAAGAACACAGTTGAGCTAACAGCACTAACAGGGATATTGTCTGACACAATAACAATCGAAAAAAGCAACACAAACCGCACCGTTTCCCCACAAGTATCTTTATAGACATACTACAGTGTCATTGGCTACAGAGCAAACATGCATGTCAGGCTCTGTGTGTGAGTGCGTCAGCCGCTTTGTTACTTTGTTGATGTGAATCCCAGTACAATAACACAAAGCTGAGTTACTCCTACATTACTTGTGCATTGCAGGCATGATTTGATTTGAACACTGGAAGAGTAAATAAAAAGTAATGACAGCAGCTCAGACGCTATTGCTTTAGGTTTGTGTTTAGTGCTAATACCAATTAATAATAAATATACTGTGTATAAAAAAATTCAAATTTTGGGAGGAAAATAATTACCTACTAGATTTTACAGATAAACAGTTTGATTGTTAATCTTCACTGAGTCCGCTGTGTTAACATCTGCTCAGTTGTGATGTGGTGGAGTCTGCAGGACAAACTAATCACAGTTTCTGTTGTGTTATCTCAGTATTGTTTATTTTTAATTATTATGTGATGTGCATATATCTGTACACAATAAATTACATTTCTATGCTATTTATAATTATTATTTAAAAGTCAAAATTACTTGAAATAAGGGACACCCGATCGTCACTTTAATAACATGTCTAAAAAAACCACAATATTTCCAAACATTAACCAAAGTGCTTTTGGAGCCTAAACATAACCACATAAGGGACTGAGAGTACATTCCCCATTCTCTGGTGTCAAAGTCCTGCGCTTTGTACGCCCACCATCCACCTTGACCGACTCAGTATTATGCTATAAATAAATTCAGTGCTTACTACCCAAGAAAAATACATTGCCAACTCCAAAAATATATAATTTGTTTTGCCAAACATAATTAACACAACAAATTATAGTAGTATACACTGTAATTGTAACATTTAGAGTTAATCTGTGATGAGACAATATCAGCTACAGTAATAATATCAAGGCTATTAAAGTAGACACGCACACAGGTGTTTTCACTTATGATGCCTAATTAGACCTCATCTCAGGACTTTGTGGACAGGCGTGTATGAACACGGCTTGATTGATGGCTCCCTGTTTGTTTTGTAGCACCTGTAGGACTGGACAACATTATTATGATTATTGGTCCATAAAGTTTGGTGACATGATGGGAACCGTTTTGCTACTGTTTCCGTGTTGAACATGTTTCTTTGGAACGGTGTGATATGTTTTCTCTTGTTTGGTATATGTGTCTCTCATTTATTGGCTGTGTCACAGGTGATAGCCAATCAGCAGAGGAGTGCATGTAAACTTGTGGTAATTTAAAGGCAGAGCACTTGTACACACAACAGGATGCTCAAGGCACCCTTGTTTCAGTTTAAAAATCAATGTGATGATACGTTTTGTCGGGGCTGAACGTGGCCTTGCTTAGAGGACGCGTTCAGCCATTCACAAAACGTAGCTAAAAGTATATTTAAACAGAAACATTGTATTGTGTATGCAAGCGCACTGCCTTTTTAATGATTATGGTTTATGTGGCTGCTGATTGAGTATCACCTCAGTAACACCCACGAAATGAGAGAAAACCTACCTCAAAGCCCATTGCACACCGTTTTACAGTTTGAAGGAAACATTTAGTTGATAACTGTAACAAAACGTGTGTGATATCTGATAACTTATAAATTTTAATCAGGTTCTGTCATAAGGGTTCAAATTAAGCACTGTCATATGTACCAATGCAAAGGGTCAATGATTTACATCTTAGTGGAGTGATATTTTGAAAGAGGTATTGAGCAGTGATTGGTGGCTTTATAGGTTTAAGGGACTTTATGTTAGTTTTGGTGCCCCTTTTATAGACTGTAACCTGCCAACTCACAACTTTCAACGTTCTATGTTACCTAACATGTTACCTAACATATCCTACATTAAGTATGTTTAAAGTACTGAGAGACAGAGTGTTCATTGGGTTGGGTCACTCGCCGTGCTTTTGCAGAGCTTGTAAATTGGTGCTGAAAATTCTTTGATATAATAAACTTTTATAATCGAGAAAGAGTATCAAGCGGATTCCTTCTCCTCACATCATTCCAGCATTGCTGTTCAGACACCACACATGCAAACCATTTTGAGATTGAACGTGCCGCTGTCTTCTGTGCTAATCAGAGTGATTGAAAACACTTGTGTGATTTCACAGGGCCTTTGATGAATTGTGTCACCACATGATGCGAGTCAAGTGCAAATTTGAGTCACGCATGCTCAGATTTAAACGGTTTACGGCACAACGTGTCATACTGAAATTTGTGAAATCCATGAAATAATAAACTTTTTCTCATTACAAACAATAACCGAAGATGGAAATCATTTCAAAAACTTTGAGCTATTTATGAGTGTTTGATTGCTAAGGTTAGCTCAAAACGCCATTCAAGTGACAGCCTTTGTTGTGTTTGATTGCTAGCTTGTAGCCAGCAGTGAACAAACTTCGTTAAGTAGGTCCATTTTTACTGTATTGATATTACAGAAGTCTCTCATTAGCTTCTTGTAGGCTACTTGTTGCAAATTGGCACATGCGCAACTCAAATCTGCTCTTGACGGGGAGTGATAAACTGTGTAACTCACCTATTGGAAAGTAGTTGGCTTTTTTCACAGCAGACATTTTGTCTTGTCACTGTAGGAAACCACAGGTGTTCCTAATGACATTAACGATTTCTTTTTTTTAATTCTATTATATCTGCAAAAGAAAATGCAAATTAACATGCTTCCATCCATCACTGCTGTGTAAATGTTAGCAGTTGATGCGATAAGAGAAAGGGAAACAGCTAGTGGCGCTAATTCTCCAGTCTGCTAAAATCAAACCATTGCAGAAGAAGAGCTTGCAACAAGGCAATGTAATTAAACAAGCTCCAGTCAACCTCAAATGACAGTCAACAATATGGAAAACGTAATGGAAATATGGCATTTTGATGTTCCATGTATTCATTTGTCTCCTCAGTCCAATGCTGGAGCATGGACATCATGATTTATTTATGCAACATCTTTTTCCATCACACTTTGTCGTATTTTGTCTTAATTATTATTCCAACTTTCCCCCCTCAGCCAAGAGGCTATGCACAAATTTAACATGTGTATAAAAGCAGGTGGATAAAAAATGTATTTAATGTCACAATGATCCAGCATAAACAATGCCAGGAGCAGCTAAATAGAATCCAAAATGTCTCCTGTAAAAAGGCCTCTTCTAAATAAATAAAGTGTATCATGAATGTGTGAAAAATAAATCATAAACAAATTGTGATGTAATTACATAATAATAGCATGTCAGGGTCATTTTCACTGTACCACGACAGAGCTTGATGATGAACTGACTTTGACTCATCAGCTGATTCAGAACTACTACATGCGGTCTTAAAATACATTAAGATAAGTGTCCCGTTAATACCACCAATGCTGTTCAACACTGCAAAGGCTTAAATACCAAGCCAGATGCAATCTGTTCATTAGTAGAGCTGATTCTTGAGAACCCAAAATAAACTGTAGCCAGTAACAGTAACAGACGTTTAGGTTCCTCCAACCATGGAACTAATCAGTGTTTTGCAACTAAATTCATTTCATGATTTCCAGTGTTGATTTTGTACATGATGCAGTTACACAACTCTCCTTAATGTTGCAGCTCCTTTATGTGGAAGGTCTGAAGTGTATGTATATCATTTAAGAACAGGCAGTTTTCAGATTAGAGAACTAATAACTAACAAAAACAAACAAGCTGATGATTTATTTCATGGGGAACTGAAAAGAGCCTGCGAGCACATTAGTCTATCCCTAGATGTTGTATAGTGTTTGGGGTCTAACATGGGGGCAGCTCTTCACAAGCTCTGAAAAGTGTTTTTAAATTCACTTATCAGCTACGAAACGCAATAATTCACGAGCATAAACTGTATCATCAGCATGAACCTCATTAAACCCCTTATTTTCAGAGTGATGTGACTTTCATGCAAATGTGTGTAGTGGGATCATTACACTTGCCGTGAAATGCATAAAATGCTGCAAATAAGTCATGTTTAGACATGTTTTTAAAGCAGAGTTGACAAGGTTTTTTTCAGGAAGTTTACTTCATTATACACTCTGCTGTCTTGGTGTTCATTTAAATATTTTTGTTTCCTTGCTGAGACAATTTTCAGTTAGGCTTCATTTCACTTTTTTGGTGACACGGCACATTTGTACTGCAGGCAAACAGTCTGCTACCGAACAAACTAATAACCGCCCATGTTTGTAAAGGATTCTGCACAGAATGTCTGATGTGCAGGGAACACAGTGTCACATTTCATCTCCTGATTTGGTTATGAGGCAACTGATGGCAATAAAATCACAAACATGCTTTTCTCTTTAATAAAGTCTTGCGTTGATTTTGATTGTTTTGAAAGATTTCTGTCAGCCCCCTCTTTTTCATACTGCTACAAGGCTTTCCTGTGATTCACTGTCATAGAATAAAAACAATAGAATATCCCATCTATCTGCTCATTTTAAAATGAGTGTTGGTGGCAGGGGGCCAGCTGCATATAGACTGGATCAACTGGTAATTATTATTCACGTGTGCATACTGCATAAATGTAGAATGAGACTGGAAAAAACAGCTGTGAATAATGAATCGCCCATTTGTGTGCTAAATATTAAAAATGGTGCAACTATATCTTTTAAATGACGTCCATTTCCATGGGGTTTTAAAGTTCTAGGAAAAGCAGAACATTTTAATTTTACTTGCTGGATCTAGATGGATTAATAATTACATATATTAATTCTTAATAAAAAAGGCATTAAAGAGACTATTGCCACTCAGTTAATTACCTGACCTAACATTTAGTTATATAATAATCATCATAGCTTTAATTAAGTTATTGTTGTGCAACAAATACACATAAAATGTATATTTAGAAATTCAATTAAGAGTAATTATTGCTTTGATGCAGACTCTGTAGTAAAGCTAGCCAGCATAATTAATTGGAAACATCTATTGCCACTGATTAGCAGATCAGCAAATGTCATGGCCCAATCTGTGTTTTATTATCAGCAACGGTAATTGAAATGAAAATGGAGAGCTTTCTGTTGCGCCGGAGGCCTAAGAGTTTCAGTCATATGAGTGGGAGGCCGTAGTCCCGGAGGTCTCGGGTCGTCTGACATCATGAGCCCTAGAGCTTAGGTAAACGCCAGCCAACGTGGACCCCGGATATGAGCCAAGAATGTAATGTTGTCTAGAGAAACTGACAATAATTCATTGTGAGTCATTACACAGAGAGCGTGTCGTTCCATCCGGTTGTTGCGCTCCCTGCGGGTCAAAGGGTTAAAGTGGGTTCAGTGGGGAAGAGAGTGGGAGTTTCCAATTAAATCTAATGTGCTCAGGGTGATAACTCAGGAGAGAAGTGTCTGTCCCCACTGAGCTCCACCTGTGCAGCGATAAGCCGAGTGCTGGATACATTACGGCTCTCTTGTTAAAATGTACAGTATTTCATGCCTTTAGTTCATTTGACTTTATTAACGTGACTTTTTTTAACTACTTGCCTTGAATATTTCAACATGAAAAAAATGGGTTATGTTTGCAGTGTCATGAAAGGTGTACACTAGTGACACATCAAGTCTGCACCTGAATACAAAAATATTGTAATACACTTTACTGGTAATCTTCCTGGTAAAGTACAGGTTGTGGGGCCTTACTTGTAATACAGTATTTTTCACATTGTGATACTTTTACTTAAGTAGAGAATCCACCACTGGGTTTTTACAGATGCCAAGATTGTATTTCTTTCAATAAAGTAAAAGCAGCATGAGGACATTTGAAATGGGGCTTGTTGATGTAATGTTTTACAGTACAAACATTAGCAAGGAAGTAGTCTTGCATTGCTAGACCTACATCCACAGTGCTGTGGAGGAAGGTTTGATTACAACACATACATTCTGGATTAGGAGAGAGAAACGCTCTGGGTTGTTTGCATTTTATTCAAACCAATCTCAATTTTTAGAATGGCAACCCACGGAGAGCGGAGGTGCTGGTTCAACCAACTTTTGAGTCTTCATTATGGTGTTGCTGTATTGGATTGTAGTTGATTGTATTGCATATACATTGGGGTAATATTTAAAATATAATTCTTTTCATTACAACAAAAAGAAAAATGACACCCTTAAAATCACTATAAGGACACACCTCACACAGTCTACATTGTCAACCCAGATTTAGTTGCTAGATTTATCTAGCTAGACTGCACATACTTGTTTGGGCTTGCGAGCAGGCCAAAGAGTAGTAACGTTATGTTTTGAGTGGATGGCGAGTGCGAGACGCCAAAATGGATGCCAAAAATATTCTGAATTGAAAGTTTACTTTTTAAAAGTTGCCAAATGGTTCCATTGGCAAGACCAAAGTGATCTTTGTGTTTTGTCGTGAACTGAGCGATCATCGCAGCATCCAGTCTGAAATACCACTTGATGGCCAAGCACTCAGCTGATGCGTATTCTCCCCCTCGTCAAAGTATTTTTTTCACCCTTTTATTGATGGACAGTGTTACATTGTGTGAGAGAGATTATTTGTTCCGAGAGAGAATGTTACGAATGAGTTAACGATGACAGTAATGCCATAAATCGCAATTAAAAATTTTAATCGTTTGACAGCAGTAATTTTTAGTAATGACTACTGTAAATGTAAACTTCTTTTGTCTACTCTATCAATTTACCGCTCTGTGTGATCTGACCTCAAGTTTCACCTCTTGTAAAAACTCAGCGGGTTTCCACGCAAATTTATAGTAAAGTCAACTGATTCTGGACGACAGTGTACAAATGAACTCAACTTTGTAATCTTCACAGAAGATTTGTTGAAACGTTGTTGGATTTGATGACATAATAAAGGTGTTTGTGATATTTTGTTCACCCCCTGTATGATGGCATCTGTTTGCTCTGTACAAGTGCAGCTCAGTTTAGCATGCATGCTGTATTGAACAACACTGAAATGAACTTTACTAATTTTAGATTAAAAAAACATGGGTTTTTTGGGAACGCATCTGTGAGATTTACCTCTATGCACTGGGGATGAACTCCACATAATGTGCATTGCAGCGAACCGGCTAGGACACCCTGGATTCATTATCCTTTTTAGATGAACTGTGCTGGCTTCCCAAGGAGGAGCACGGTAATTGTGTCTTTAGGGATTTGTCAAGTCAATGTTGGATGGCAATAAATCACTGGCAGAGGAGGTGTGATGACAGACCTGGAATGAACTGTTGTGATGGAATTATATCAGAAATACATTTACCAACAATGCATCAGTCTTCTCGTCACACAGTGAAGAGTTTGAAATAATTGACTAGGTCTCTGTTGCCTTTATCTTAGAAGACGTGCTTTTGGTAATTAACAACACAAACTGTAGACCTCTGTATTAACCCTGTCTAGATGGATGATGGTCACTCGGGGCAAATTGTTACATATCCATAATTGAGATAATTTTGTGGCTCCACTTGTCTCCACTTGTCTAAGAGGTTATGAGGAAGGTTGCAATGCACTTGCAGTGTTGGTCACTGGCATTGATTGGTTGGGCTGTGACTGTCCCTGAAGTGCATCAATCGTGCGGCCTTAACACAGAGACACATGAACATGGTCTGAAGGCTTGTCTTCTAGCAAGATCTTCCTCTGGGATTCTTCTCTTTTTGCTTTTGTCACTCAGACATGTTCGAGTTTACAGCAATAATCTGTTCTCCAGCTCAAGTGACAAACTTAAGGCAATAATAGATATGCTTTCTTACCAGTGAGTTCCTCCTCTTTAGCACCTCCTAAGTCTGAGATTTCTTTAGGCATTAAAATCCCTCTTTTGTGTCACTTCTTTTTATCTTTAACACCTTTTCATGACTTAAGTAGATTTACTGTAATAGCCGAGATCAATATGAGATTACAGCTCTCACTCATTCACTCTGTTTTCGGGTCATTTCTGCACTCAATACATAATGAGGAGAAAATCTTTCATAGCTCGCTTTGGTCTGGTACCTCTCCAGGGGGATCTTTCCTGTATGACCAATAGTGGTTGATTGGTCCAACGAAAAACCATCAATTGCTGTTCTCTTTATGGCAGTATTGAGATTGCCTTCACTTGGTAATGTGTGCTCTCCTGGCTGTGTTAATGGCCTACAGCCATATGTTCCTCTAGCCTGCCTGACATCCCACCTCGTGTGAAGATGGTTGGCAGTCCCTGCTCCTATTTCCTTCCCTTTCCAACAGCCTCCACACTCAAGCAGTTGCCTCAGTATCCAGGCTCCCCTCCCCCATAGCAGTGCACTTCCCCTGCCTTTTCTCTTCATCAGCTTCCTCCTTGTTCTCATTGCTCAGCCAACGCTGAATGCGTAGAACATACATCCGAGCTGCAAACAACTGGAAGCCACCTTTACAAATGGATCACACACAAAAACAGTATTTAATGGAGGGAAGGGAATTTATTTCCAAGTCAAACTGTGAAAAACAGGTCACTGAATGATTGTGGATTTCTCTACACTTTACCACTTGACGGTGGTCACCATAGAAACAGATGATCAGACAGGACTTGTAGCCACAATAGCAGTATCTGTATCAAAAATTAGATTAAAAAAACTCTATTATAGGTACAATTTGTCATGTACTTTGTCATGTTTCGTCATAAAGATCAGAAGTCAGTTGTGAAAAGCTAATCTACTGAGAACCATATTATTCAGAAACACAACACCCAGCACCTTTATATTCTTTTCTTCTTCAGCTTTCCAGGACCACATTTAGCACAGCAGCTTTATACATTATAACACAGATCCTTAAAAAAGGCTGCTTCCTGTTTTGCTAAATGAAGAACAGGATAATTGTACCGTATTAATTGCTGCTCCTCACAATCCAGCGATGCAGCAAAGGCATTTTGTGGACAGCCTTGGCTGCAGTGAGTGTCCGACAATGAGAGCACGATGAATCTTGGACAGTGTTGTGTAGCGGTGCACTGTGTGTGCAGCTTCCAGATTCTCATGCTTGTTTTTGCTAGCATTTTTCTCATACATAACACTTCAGCTGTTTCCACAGGCGTGATAGACTGTCAGGGGACTTTGCTGACAGCACTGCACTGGTGAGTGAGTTTGTGTGTGTGTGTGTGTGTGTGTGTGTGTGTGTGTGTGTGTGTGTGAGTAACTTATGAAAGAGAGAGCCAGACAGAAAGAGAGAGGGGGTAGGCAAGGTTATTTGTGATTTTGTCAGTAAATAAATAATTCTTTTTTTCAGTGGCTCCAGCCGTGAAAGTTCATTTAGAGGAGTCATTTAAATAAACTTTCATTTTCACCATACATTTTGAGTGTCACTTGCTTGCCAAACATCTAGATTGTGGTTCTGAATATATGTTTGACAGAGATGCAATAAATAGATCTCTGCATGCTCTCATGTATGGCCCTTGACTTTACTCTGTCCTCAGTGTGTCGAGGACAGATCTGCAACTCAGAATTTGACTGAGCCAGCCACCAAATGGATATGATCCTTCTACAATCTGGATGAACTACATTAAGACAAGTCCGTGAATGCCACTTAGGCTGTTTTTCTTTCAGCTACTATCAAGAAACACTGACAGGCTACCTCCGAATTTATAGTGCTTTTCTATTTCAGCCCCCAAAGAACCCTTTTTTATCTTCACTGTCACTCCGCTGGCTTTGTGGCGGCTTCTCTTTGTTTGACCAGAGAAGCAGCCAGCTCTAGGTTATCATCTCAAACTGACATGGCTTTTAGGCATCTAAATCTCAAAGTTTATTCTTGACATTTTCCTGCTGCTTTGCCTTTTATGGAATCAGCTGGGAGTCTGTGAAATATTGCATAATACTGTACATTGCAGATCGAGCACCTGTAATCTCCAGACGGACATTGCCTCTCAATGCTGTAAAGTCATTCACAAAGTCTATTTCATTTATAAAAAAATCACTTGATTTCCATATGTGGGTTATTCCTGGAGATTTCATTTAACAATGTTATTGTTGCTGAGATAGCAGAATATTTTCAGCATGTGACAGACCTGCACACATCGATGCAGAAAATGTTTCATTTCCCCTCTGAAATTGACCTTTAATGAGATGTGCTTTTTTTTTTTTTACATCTGTCTTGAATTTGTGGATTCAGCAGAGGATTATTCTAATACTGCTCATGCTGTCACATAGATACTGCATACAGTATGAAAGCACTAAACTGCCTGGTGAACTTTAACGATGAGGGACTTCTGAAGGGATTTCAGATTTGTGTAGGATTAAAGCAACACTAGAGAACTTTTTGTAACTTAAAATAATGTTTCAAAACTTGTTTCAGTGTTTCATCAACTCTTAACAGGGTGAACAGCACTGCATTCGCTTTGCGGCTCTCTACCGACTATAACCGCACTATGCAAGTTTACCAGATCAAGTAGCGGATCTGTGGTTCCAATGAGACAAAATGGGACAATTCCTAGTGTTGCTTTTTAGATTTGCATTGGCCAGTCAGAAAAGATCATACATTTCACACCCTTTTACTGAAGGCATAATTTTCTGAAAAAATAAGATGGAGGACATGTCATATTACTTATCCTTTGTACTTTAAAGCAACACTGCAGAACATTTTATATTATTGCAATTTGGCACCGCAGTTTCAGAGTGTAATTCATTTATACACCACTGTTGTAAATACAGACAGCTGTACAAATGCATTTGTTATGATTACATTACTTATGATAAAAAAACTAGCAAGTTGACATCTTGGCTAACAAAGCCAAACATTAGTTTTTTACATTATTTTGCGAAGCTCTTGCCAACGACTAAAAGACAG
The DNA here is from genome assembly GCA_013375575.1 of Percina caprodes. Classification (NCBI taxonomy): domain Eukaryota; kingdom Metazoa; phylum Chordata; class Actinopteri; order Perciformes; family Percidae; genus Percina; species Percina caprodes. Next base: position 20,055 of record JABXJD010001392.1, on the reverse strand, counting down.
TCCAACAGCAGCTCGATGTACTCTGCGGCTTGTAGGCTCTGCCATGATGTCCGGAGTGGCTGTTGAACCAGGTCTCGCCGCTTGCTCACCTGGCTCCCGTTTTGGCACTCCATGGCCGCTGTTACTCATAATTTGATTGTAATTCTTACATTCCCTTTTAGATTTCATTAATTAGTTACAAATGAATGGAAAAAAAGCAATGTTTGAAACCTTAATCCATCTGAAAGCATGAAAATCCCCAATATTGGCAAGACAAGGTTTCTACCTGACAGCAACAGCGGCTGGACCAGTATACCATTTAAATGTTTCTTACACATTTAAACAATTGAATAAACATTAATTTATTAATTTATCAATAAATAGTATTACGTTTGATATTTAAGTACATTTTACTTTGTTAATTGTATCCACAGCAGACACAGAGAATTCATTCAAAGTTGTGTTTTTTGCCACCTGGGGAATGTAAGTCCACTATTCACTCTCCTTTTAGCTCTGGTCTCCAGCAACTGTTGAAGAGAAATATCTGGCTCTCTAGCCGCTACATGCTCCACTATGGTCATTAGCTACTTGCTAACTGTGTCTGCCTGCTGTTTGGGGCTGGGCAGGTAGTGTTCAGTTGGTTTATCAAAGCTTTTCCGCTCCTGCTGCTGCTGCTGGAATTGACGCTGATGAAAGAGATGAGGGTGAATCAAAACAGTGAAGTAGCAGGCCGTTAAACCAAAACAATGAGCTGAAGAGTGTAAGGGAACTACATAGACAGCCATTTCCTGTGGGTTTGTCACAACCAGGGTGTGATTTTTCAGGGGGGATGAGTGGGATTTCCCTCTTTCTGGTCTTTTTTCCTGAGCTGATTTATTTTCATCCCCGATGGGGACAAAAATGTACCCCCTCCTCAAAGTAATCAATGCTACTGCACCAATGGACAATTATAAATAGAGGTATTTTAAACTAATCAAAGCGCTGCAACGTGAACACATAGTGCCATAGAACAATAAAATCCGTGTGGCAGTTGCTGGGTGTATTTAGCCACTACAGAGCTTAAGAAAAATATTGTAGATTGGATTAAAAAAGTCCCGATGAATGAACAAGCGTTTTTTAGGTGAAAATATTTTGATTTTGCTGCGAAGTGAAATCCGCTCCTAGACTAGAAAGCACTGTGTTTTATTTTGACACCACATTAAGCTATTTTATTTTGAGATTATTTTACAATAGATATTGAACTTCATAAATAAGTGTTTTGACATGGCTGGCCAAGTTGCACTATATCCGTGGTTTTGGAAGGGGAAAATGCTGGTCCCAACAAATGTCCTCTTTTACATTAAACATAGTAATACATTTTCCATGTACAAATTACTGATTAGTGCAGCTTTAAGGAATTTTGATTTTGAGGATTTTCCCTTACAATTAAGTATTATCATTATTGGTTTTTTTTTGGCATTTCTTCCACTTTGATTGATTGATTATTTTGAAACTCAGGAACTGATAGCAGATAATAATTTAAACCAAGCCTTTACCCTCACATGTTGATAAGACTGCTAGCATAACAGACAATGTAGCAATTTGCAACTTGCAGAATCATTATCTGTAAGGTTTTTGGTAACTGGCAACTGCTGGGAACTGTACTGAAATTTGATGTATAACACGCAACAGTGTGTTTATTTTTATTGAACCCTTGTGTCTTGTTCATATTTTTGTTACACAGCCAACGTTCCCGGGTCTTGTGGACCCACCATATTATTAGGCTTTTAAATCAATACAGCCAATTCATTTTACATAAAAAATAGTTAATAGATGTTTACTTAGCTCAACAACCAATGATATATACATCATTTATGGTTCATTTTTGCCATTTACCCCTGTGAGATCACATTTATGACCATATGATTATTTTTGTTTTTTGTGAGAAAACAAGGAAATTCAATTATAAAAAAGGTATAAAAAAATAGAAACAAGATTTTTGATCATTATTAGTGCCAATTTCTTAGAGCCTAATCAGAACAGGTAAAAGTGCTTGAAATGTTTCACCACAACTTTTTATGTTCTTCACAGAAAATGAGCCAAGGCCAATTAGTTTGAGTTAGAAGAAATAATAAATAACATAATTTTTCTAAACATTGAAAACGGGTGCCACAGACCCAAACACCATACAAGGGTTAACCATGAAAAATGTAATACTGCTATAATGACTAGCATCTCTTTATTGAGAAGGGTCACTCTATTGAGGATTTGAAATGTATTGGTATTGGCTTATACTGAGTCACAGAGGGGAACCAATAACCATTTACTGAAATTAGAAGTGTAATGGATTTAAAGACTTACAAATTCCTCTCCTAATGGGTTGAATGAGGAATTGTCTCTTCAATGATTCCAATGGCGTTTTTCCCTCTTGGTTTCTTCTGCCCTTACCTTCTGCTCTTACCTCGAATAGAGCTAGTGTAGTTTAACTGTTTTATTGCTGTTGAAGAATGAATGTGCTTGTGTTGATTTGCTTTTGACTGATTTTTGTGTTGATTCTGGATAGCGCTGAAAAGATGATTCATCAATTACCTCTAAACCAATTCAATGTTTTGGTTTATAAAATGTCAAAAATTATTTTGAATATCCCACTACAAAACATCAAGAGCCCTTAGTATCATATAAGAAAAAAGAGAAGCAGAAAATCTATTTTGAATTATGGTTAAAAAAAATCATTGATTAGCCAATTTTAAAAAGATTATATTTATCTTTGTGATTTTAAAGTTTTTAGATAAATTATATTATATATTATGATAATTTTCTAATTTCAGATTTTCTAATTTTTTAAGGAGATCAGATCATCTTTTACATGGTTCATTAAAAGTTGACATTATGCTGCTGTATTGATTAGCTGTTAACTACTGGACATGTTTGGAGTGTTCTGGTAGTCAATTGGTTAAAGACGGAGACATTGGTACCGCAGCACTCCTTGTACCATTTGGGGAAACATGTCAACACAGATCTTAAAAAAATAGCCAGATGTGCAGAGTATAAAATAAAGGCATACAGAAAATAATATGCTAAATAATGTGTCTGTACTTGTTTGATTTCACTTTTTTGACATATCTTACCAACACCTCTAAATGTTTGTAACTGTGTGTGTGTGTGTGTGTGTGTGTGTGTGTGTGTGTGTGTGTGTGTGTGTGTGTGTGTGTGTGTTTATGACACTGCTTATATGATACTGAATGTGGTGCCATGAAGATAGCACAGATACAAAACACTGCAATATACTGTAAGAATGATGGATGATAGAGAAAGAGAAAATCGTGGATGGCATTTTTTATATAAGATCCGGCCTTCACTAATGAGGAGTCACCAAAGTATATGATTTACCTCTTGTGTTATAAAAGTTCACATTTCAGAGAGAGTAAAACCATTTTGGTCTGACTCCGGAGCCAAATGGATGATTTGACCCTGTACGGAAAATAAATTTTAAGCAGTTTGGATGGAAGAGAGAGACTTTTGTTTTGTATTGTCACTGTTACTATTGACCAAACTCAGCAGTGAAGAGGTTTACGGCGGTCACATGCACACATTCCTACATTTTTGTTTCCATAGAAACACTGAGTCCCGGGCAGGCGTGTATTTTTGAGTTACATAAGCCTTTATCAGTAATACGACATCCACATTGATATGGGTATTCTCATTTGAATGGATTCCTATTTTAAGGAATTATATTCAGTAACTGGGGTAAATCAGCTTTCATTGTCTTATACTCATGCTATTTTTAGCTGTTTGATCTTGAGGTCTCTGTCTAACATGTGTCAATTTCCATCAAGATTAAAACTGTGTTTTGGCCTGAGTGAAAGTCGAGGCACACAGTTGACATATGTATGTGGGTGTTGCAGAACAGCTGATCTTTATCAACACAATCGTACATATGTGATGCAACTGTGTCTATAATTATGCAACGGCTCAGGCATCCGTCCTTGAATAATGTATGACAATTAAATATATATTAAGGGCCATGGTTAGGTCTAGTGCCTTTAGTTTTTGAAGAAGGGTATAATTAATTAGACCATCCACATGAGTGAGATTTCTTCTTTTCTGTTTGTGAGGCATTGAGTAGCTCTAGAGGAAGGGAAACAGGTTGAAGAGGGATTCAGCCTCAGGACAGCAGGGTTCATGTGTTTCCAGAGACTGAGGTCTTACAGTAACTCCTACACCACCTGCAGGAACAATAGAGCATTATTAATAGATGTAAGATGAATCTATTTGGGTCTTGTGTATTACTGTAGCAACCTTTTTCCTCAGGCACAATTGCATTACACTTGTTCCAACCTTTTCCCTAACATACAACAGCAAAGTTGCTTATTGATGTTCTTGTCCTGTATTTACTGTATGGATGTCCGGTTAACATTGCAGCATCGACTGCACTATTCAATAAAGCAAGTACGGTTGACTTCTGGGGGTGATTAAGTAGCTGTTATAAAACCAATACAGAGAGCGTTTTACACCACAGTTTTGTCATTGATGATCAAATGGTGACTATGTTTTTGCTGGAGGCAATTTAAAAGGCTCTCGATGCAGAAAGATTTAAATTCAAACTGAACTTTTCTAAATCGCTTTGGCCCTAAAGTTCTCTTCAGCTTTGCCTGCTTTATTAACTACAGCACACTTCCATGTGCTTAAAGACCCCCGGACTCTGAAGCACTAGTGCAGAAGTAATACTTTGAATACCCCAAACACACTTGATGTTCAGTCTCATGCACATCTGTGATTGTGTACAGAGCTATTATCAGTGAATTATTTTATGACCTTGGGAATCAGGCGGAATCACAGATGCCTCCAGTTTTGATGATGACATCCTCGCAATCAGCAGCGGTGTCTCACTGTGAATAAGCGCTTCATCTTAGTTTAGACCCAACTGTCGCTCCTAGAACAATATTAAGCTGGTAATTAAAACGTGATAATAATCTACTGCAGTCGCTGATTTCGTAATGGATTTCAACAAGTCTTAACATGAGTGCCCCCCAGCCATTCCTCTATGTGAAAATAAGGGCTTTTTGGACTGATATAACCTATTTAGTGTTTTGTTTCAGATGTAAACCTAATTATAGATGTTCATTGCTCGCTTTCAGTAAGAAATGAAAGTTGTTTTTTTCCAACAGAATATCAACTTTCCAAGATGGATGGGGCTTTGCTGTGGTTAGTATAGTATAATATAATGCACATGCAGCTATGATAGCAGCTAAATAGCGGTGATGAGTAATAACTAATTCAAAAACCTTGCATGAAAAAAAAACTGTTGTTGATCATTAATTCAAAGCTCATGATTTTGCTAATTGCATTAAATTCTTTCTGAGGACGTGAGGGGAGTTCTTAAGCAGGGATTTAATTTGAAGTCCCATGTGAGGGAACATTTACTCTAAATGTATTATATTCTGCAATCTTGTGCTGAATTTGCAGAGCATAGTTTACGGGTACCAACACAAACTGGAAAATAGGATATTATAGGACTTATTTCGACTTTTTGCCTGGTGAACAATGTTATGGAACAGATACTTCACGTAACATTTTGTGTTTTGGATTCATTTGGATTCCCTTTCTTGTGTCAGAAAGCTCCAAAGACATTTTAGTGTGAGCTAGAGCTCCTGAAGCTTTTGCCTAAAGCCGTTACTCCTGTGGGCTCCAGCAATTTGATTATCTTAATCCCCTATCATTCGGCGCTTCTAGAACAAGCTTAAGGTGTGGACTGAACTGTTAAGTAGCATAAGAGGTGATGGTGGAGAAGACCTGTGTTTTTACTAGAAGCTGTTCTTGTTGTTGCTGTTGTTGTCTGTCTTGGGTCTGTTTTATGTAGATAAATGTGGAACCTCAGGTAAACAAAAAAAACAACAAACTAACAATTACTATATTGATCCATTGGCAGTTTCTTATAAACAGTAATTTCAGAATGAATTGGGTCCTTTATGAATAAATAACTAGCCATTTTTATAATGTGCACACAGCAAATAACTCAGCTGCACTTTTAATTGTCTTTAAAGTTAGGCTGGAAATTGCTCATAAACATCATATTTGGAAACTGGAAAAATTCATTAAGCTTTTTATTTAAGCAGCTGGCTCTGTAATACATTAAGTACTTATTCATTGTGGCACTTTTGTTTGCAATACTGTTTGCTTTGTGATGTGAAAATGGCAAGAATCCTGGAGAATACCATGTTAGTGATTCTTATGGAATGGTGCCAAGCATATAATTAAATCAGGGCTCTGTTGATGATTAGAGTCATAAAACATTCATCTTAAAATGTTAGTCTCTACTGTGTTGGGTTGTGGAAAGAATGAGACATAAAATGCCATAATTTTTAAAGAGCCTCCAAATGAATTAAGAAATAAATCTGACAATTCCTACACTCAATGGTCTTTTCATTATGTTTTTGACAGGGATGACCTGCCAAGCGAGGACATCTTACACTGAGGACGAGGTTCTGTGGGGACATCGCTTCTTCCCGGTCATCTCCTTAGAGGAAGGCTTCTTTAAGGTGGACTACTCTCAGTTCCACGCCACATTTGAGGTGCCCACCCCTCCATACAGCGTGAAGGAAGCCGAAGAGGCTCTGCTCCTCTCCTCGCCCCTCATGGCTCCATCCCTGTGCAACAGTGGGGAGAAAAACAGCTCTCTGGACTGCCTGGAGACCCTGGAGGACAATGACAGCACCACCAAGCTGCCCACCAAGCTCCAGAAGATTACAGGGCGGGAAGGCCTGCCCAAGAAGCTACTAAGAATGAGCTCCACCACCTCAGAGATGACATACAGCTTTGGAGACCTGCCCATGAAGCTGCAGCGAATCAGCTCTGTTCCCGGTGTCTCTGATGATAAGCTGACCGGTAAGGCCTCCAAGATGAGCACAGAGCCCATGAGTAAGTCAGTGGCGGACTTACCTCCCAAGCTGCAGCGACTGGCTGGGGGAGGGCAGGATGGACGGACACCTGCCGCCCAAACTCAGAAAGATGAATTCAGATCGCTTTACATAGAGCAGGCAACATATTTTAACTTATGCTATCCACCTTTATTTCCCTACTTAAAGTCCTTGTACTATCCCTAATTTATTAATGGACAATATTCTTATATTAAAAGAAATGTAGAATATGTGCACAAATACCTTATATAAAGTAGGGTGATGGAATTGAGCACATTTGGACCTGGATGTAAGTGTACATGCTATGACGAAAGACCTCTGATATTTTTTTTAGGATGATGTACAATTAGCACAATCCGGCATGTAAGAAACAGCGCATGTAGAACAGAATCTCAATAATTTCTGGCATGACATTTATCAATATATTATTTTACAAAAACAATTTCATTAGTGGATTTATTGACAGTGAAAAATTGCACAAAGCCATATAATTTACAACATGGACAAACCTACATAACATGGTTCTAATTTGTGGTGACGAAAGGCACATACATTTGTTTTGAGTTGATTGCTTTTGTTGTTTAATGTAAAATTGTGGCAATGTTTATGTTGATTGCATGCTCCTCTTATTGACTTAGCTATACAAAGGTAATAGACAAAGATGTTTAGCCTTAACTATATTACCTTGTTTCCATTTTCATGTTTGCTCACAGCTGGACTTTGGTATTTCATATATAGACTATTTTACCATGTGCGATTTTTGACTTTATTAGTTGATCAAATACAGACTATGTTGCTAGATGATGCATTTTAAATTTGAAAATGCATTATTGGCATCATTTGACCTGTCTAAACTGAGCACAATGCTACACAATTTTCACTTGCTTATTAAAGTAACACTTAAGTTGAAAGACTCAATACTTTTGCTTGATAAGCACAAAAAAATCATTATATAACACCCTGTGATATAAGAAAGCATTTATGTGCATTTTGTCATAAATTAACTGCTTAGGACAGTAGTCCGATATTGTGCAATCACTTTGTTTCATTATATAACAAAATCAACTTAATCTACACTAGGCCTGTGTGCCTAGACACACAGAAGACACTCCATTAGAATTTCAACTTAGGTGTTACTGGTTAGAGTTACGACATTTTTCCACTGCATGGTATCTACTCGACTTGCCTCGACTCTACTCACCTTTTTTGGTTTTCCATTACGAAAAAAAATCCCTGGTACCTGCTAACAGGTACTTTTTGTAATACTACCTCAGTCGAGGTTCCAAGCGAGCTGAGGCGATACCAAAAGATGACGTGAAAATTTGCAGACTACTGATTTGTCGGAGATCACTGCATCCTCATTGCTAGCGACAGACCGGGGGTGTTCTGAACAAACCCGCCGTGTTAACCGGTAAATAGTTTATCCAGTGTTTTATTTTTTTAGCTGCCTCCAGGTTCATTAGAAACTAATTTGCCTTCTGGCTGTGGCACGCCGAGATTTAAAAACAACAGACCTTCGATGTTCTGTGTGTGTGTGTCGCGTTAGGTCACAGCAGTTTTCTGCTATGACGACCAGTCACGGCTCGCCTCACGCTTGAGGCAGTACTTATCTGCAATGGAAAAAGGAGGACAGGGCACTGCGATTGAGTCGAGTTGAACCGAGGCAAGGCGAGCAGGTACCATTAATGGAAAAACGCCATTAGAGGTGGGCCCATAGGGAAAGCATAACCTTTGTCTTAAGGGCCCATAATCTCCCTCCTGTGTGATGAAAGCAATAATACTATAATGACTATACTCTTTATATAGCCACAGGGTCTACCACAGCCCCATATTCATTATGTTTACCGAATCCATGCCATGAAATCTGGTTCTTCTCTAAATGCATCAAAGACATTGTATGATACCCAATCTCTTCAGGAATAAAGATCTAACATAACTGTTTAGCATCTTGCTACTTTGAATAGATTCAATGCATGCTTTACCCATTCAAATCAATAAAATGTTTTTATATAATATTACTTATTACAGGAAGTGGTCAAAATTATGGAAGACCAACAACACGCTTACCTCACTGAAAAGAGCTGGCATGGGCCTGTGCGGGTGCATCTACTGTACCACCGTTTGATACGTCTGATCTGATCATTTTGACTGTTCAGCTTAAAGGAATAGTTTGACATTTGGGAAATAGACTTATTTGCTTTCTTGCCCAGAGTTAGATCAAAAAATATGTAGCCACAGTTGAGCTAACCAGCCAAGCTGGTTAGCTCAACCTAGCATAAACCTAGCATAAAGACTTACATGGCCGCTGGATTCTCACGAGATCACGCTAATCGTGGTGTCACATATCACACATATATCCGTCAGGCTTCAAGTAATGCGTTTGTGCCCAAACAGCAGGGAACCAAACCAATCAGCAACCTGTGAGGAACTACTGGCAGCTACGGGCGTGGTTTTGGTGTGTGTGATGGCCATGACTGTTCGTTCAAAACAACAATGGCGGACGTGATAGACAGACGGTTCATCCACTATCCCATCACCTGCCAAGTATTTTTTGGAATGTGCCAGCCCTTTTCCAAACAGTTTCCAATGATGGCTTCTCAGATGCTTCTGTGTAACAAACCATCTGGTGTCTCAGGTTAATAAATACTGTGCAAAGGTGAAAAACGTCTATCTACCAGCACCTCCTAAGCTCACTAATTAATATGTTCTATTATCTATCATCTGTTTGTTTAATTCTATTGTTTGAATCTGCACAAAACCCTAGTGTAACAACGATTCATAACCCCTGTGGAATGGATAATAGTTTATTCTTTGCTTTTTTATTTTGTAGATATACATATTAATCAGTGAGCTTTAGAGATTGTTACCTTACAGTAGCTGTTTTGATTGTTAAAACTAAGCTAAGCTAACCGGTTGCTGGCTGTAGATTTATATTTACTGTATCGATCTCTTAATGTAAAAATGTATACACTTCTTTCTTGAAATTAACAATGCCTCTACATACCGGACAATTCATACTATAATTTCAATAACTGTTATTTTTAAAGTGCTCATATTATGCTTTTTGGCTTTTTCCCTTTCTTTTATTGTGTTATATCTTTTTGTGCACTTTATAGGTTTACAAAGTGAAAAAGCCCAAAGTCCATCCCAAAGGGACTGAGAAAACACCTGAGAAAACACTGTTCACAAACTGCTTCAAACAGCTCTATTGTAGTCCAGCCTTTACTTCCATGACACGTTATAATGCTCGCCTAGCTGCTAGTGTGGCATGCTGTCATACTCTGCAACTGACTAGCTAACAGTGCTTACCTGCGCATGTGCAATTCCTGACAAAGATGGAACAAAACTGTGATGCCTCACTCTGTAGCTAAAACGGAGAGCTCAACACACAGGGTGAAAAGTGGTGCTGCAGCAACATGCAGTACAACAAAAATATGGTGTTTTTTTTAAAAGTAAACTATACCTTTTTAAGCATAAACCTATTTTGGTACAACCCTCTAGATTCAATTATGAACCTGAAAATGAGCATAATATGAGCACTTTAAGGATTATTAGTTAAATGTAAATGTCTCTGAGCACATTTACATATAGATTTATTAAGCTAAGACAAAAAGCCCAGTAAAAACATTATACTTCAAATTTCAATGCTGACTGATGTTCAACATGTGCTCGTAGATAACTGGACCAAAACCCTGTCAAAAATCTCAGGGGCAGAGATGCACACGATTGTTACTTTTTAGAGTCAATGGTACAGTCTGCAGACATTTTACTCAAAAACATGAAAGATACAACATTCACAATGGATTGTTCATTCTATTTTTGTACGCTAATCTTGCCTTATTGACAACACATGCAGGACTACAAATTGATGTGGTCTATTTCTAAATTTGGACCAAAACTGTGCCAGATAAAGGATTATGCATCGACACAGAGCCAGTGTCACTGCGACAAGTCTTTTCTTCTTGCGCTTTCATTGTTTTGATCATACCCTACTCAGTTGCTGCTGCTGTTAATTTTTCACAGTACGCCCTTTGTTACTGTCAAATATACTGTGTAAATAATAACTGTGTTTCAAGAGATACCTTAAATGACTTCTTGAGATAACGTCAGTGCCATGACTGTAGGTATCACAGGCAGTTGGTTCTTTATCTTGAGAAAAGCCTTTTTGTTGTTGTCTTTTGTCACGTGAGGTCTCTCCAGCTGGGCCAATAATGCCTCTTGACAGAAATAGCCTTTCAAAAATGATTGAGTCAAGTGTATTTAGAAGAAGTGGGAGGATTGTAGTAGGAGGCAAGAAATGGGTTATTCAGAGTTTAAAATCTTGTTATCATTCCATAAAAATGGTAATTCTTTGAGAGATGTTTTGATAATTTCCATAATCAGGTTTCTTGACAAATAATATCTGACACAGACTTGGCCTGTGGCAAAGAAAACAGCTGGTGTTGCTTGCTGATTACTGGACAATTTAAACACAATTATGCACTGAAATATCACTTATCTATTTCTTTTCACAACTTCTATTAAATCCAAATAATTTACACAATAAAATCAGTTTACTTTTAATTGACTAGTTTTCTAATGTAGACATGCAAATATAACTCTAGGCTACTTTTTTGTTAAAAAAAAGACAATGAGAGTAAAACTTCATTGAACATTCAAAATTAAAAATGACATGCTGACTGGTTGTTTGAACACTTCTCGTACCACATCATGTGTCAGCATCAAGATCTGATGATACAAGACCCTTCACAAATGAAGAATGGTGCAACATACCGCAAAACTGGTGACATTTCACTGCATGACACAGTGTGAAACGAGATAATGCCCCCCCCATCATTACAAAATTACAGTGGTTCCCTTGTAGTCTGGTCTAACATGTCAGCTGCAACATATGAGTAAAGTCAGCGGCTCTGTCCTGAGAGTTCACACTCTGCACTCAGCAACTCGTGCCAAACTTGTTATGTAAGATAACACTACGTTTGCCATAACACATTGGTTAGTAATAATTCTAAAAGGCTTTTTCTCCTGTAATGTTAAAGGAAAAAATACAAAAACAAACGATTAAGCATATATCTGTTATGTCAAAGTGCTAAGCAGCCAACCAGGCTTACTGTATGTTGGAATGAATTGGCATTCAAATCTTACTTTTTTCCCTATTATGTACAGTACTGTATGGCTACTATACATCTATGTATGTATGTATGTATGTATGTATGTATGTATGTATGCATGCATTGTAATACAAGGAATAACTAGCTCTGAACTACAATACAAGAACATGCAGATTTAATTTTGGTTTATGCTAAATAAAAAACTAGTTTGTGTGATGTGTCTTCCAACCACATTGGAAAGCCTACGTGTTCATAGCTGTTCCGAACTGCCTCACTAAAAAGGAGGGGCGCTGATAAGCACTTCTGTTTGAGTATACTAGTGCCTTTAGCCTCAGCATTTTAGCATAACATAATGTTTTAGCTATCAAGAACATATGTAAGACCCTTTAAAAATAATCATAAGGAACATTACAACAAAAAACAAAAGTTGGCCGAAGCATTGTTACAACCAACTCAGGAAGCTAACGTTAGCTTATTTAGCTAGCTAGCTACACCTACTATCTGCTGTCGACATTCAGCCAACAACATCAAGAAAGCTTCTTTTGCCACCTCTTTTTAAACTCAAGGTCCCATTGTTTTAAAAACTACTAACAGTTCGAGAGGTAAATATGCCTCCACTGTCATTATTAACTACATGACGTGTGAGAACAGAAGCGGGACAATTGAGTGCCTAGAAAAGAAAATGTGGATGAATGCATGTATTTTATTTTTTCCCTCTCTAAGATCACCAGTGGTTTTTTGGGGACTTCAGAAACACAGTTATCATTCTTTATGATTTACCACATTTTGATAATCCAGTAGATTATATTATTTAATCAGTCATCCTTCAGTATGAGCCCTGCTGTTTGCATACAAATGTAACCTTGTTTGAGTCACGGTCAGATTTCGACACTGCCACTACTTGACATGAATCAACTTTTCAAGGCTCTGTAATAATTTCCAATTCATTTTTATAGCAGTGACTCCTGACTCATGAGATCTGGGTGTGATTTACTGAGGTGCAGGTTGGGTCTGGAAGCTTAGTGCTCACTCCAGTTCATGGCGAGCAAAATGGTGGTTAGACAAATATCTGCATCATAAAACAAATACAAGGGTGGTATTACTGTTCATTGTTTGACATGCCTTTTGACACTTAACATAGACTGAAGCCACATTATGAGAGAGGGGCACAGCTTGTGGGAATGAAATGAAGAAATTTGCAGCCATATATTTGCTATATAATATATGTAACATTTTCCATTGGTTTAAACTTTGCAGTTCAGTACAGATCACTAAAGATCAGTGCCGAACTTCGACAGAGCTAACAATAGTGACAGTGAGATGAGACAAGTGCATTAAAGACAGCAGAGGAGACCCAAATTGGTGTGTGGGATGAATAATGCATTTGTCTCAATCCTTTTTCAATTCTGTAAGTTTGCAAAATGACAGTGATCAAAGTTGAGTCTGAAATGGATGGCATTAAGGGGGAGATTAAAATGGTTGAGAGAGTGTAAATGAGAACACCAGAGGGGGAGAGAGGACATTTCTGTCTCCTGTCAGGTTCTGTCATGACTTGTTTTACATTTACAGTTCCCTCTGTATCCCTTAGCTCCTATCATTGAAATACAAATAGGTTGGATAAGTTCAGTGTGGAAACAGCTGCCATGGCCTATGATCTGACTGCCATTAAGACATTTACATAGGGACATTTTTATGTATAGTTTCTACTGTGTAGTGTTAGAAGTTTGCATCATATACGGTAACAGAAGGCAATGCTAAGATAATCCATCAACCCTGCATACTTTTTACATCCACCCACACACACGCACGCACACACACACACACGCACACACACGCACACACGTACGCACACACACACACACACACACGCACACACACGCACACACAACAGATGCTTTGTCTCTGGTGTATTGTATTTGTAAGATAACGGGCGGGCGTGGGCGTTTGCAAAACAGCTCATTTTGCACCTGAGTCTATCTATCTTGGCTTTAGTCGCCAACAGCGCAGGGGAAAAGGAGCTGAGGAGGACATGTCACACCGAGCCCACTCTCTCTGTTGAATACTGAGCCTGCCTGATGCACACTTTATCTGCTCCCCTCCATTTCATGTTTGCTTTAAGATCAGTAAGCAACTGTCGCCCTCCTTTGCCAAAAATATTTCTTTGAGAGCAAGGGCAGTGCAGGATGTACATGTTTTTCCGGTTGAGAATATGGTCCTCAGCAGAAAATGATTTGGAACTCATTAGTATAGTGATCTGGCTCTGAAGAATGATTTCTGATTCTAATCTAATTTCTTGTGTGTACACTGTAAAATCATCACACGATTTTGTACCTTTTGTGTGTTTGTGCATTAAAAAAACATGATTTTAATGTTTGTATATGTGTGATCTAGTTCAATTATAGTTATGATAAATCACTAAGTCATTGATGTGAAATTACAGAATGAGCAAAAAACAGGTTCATCAGTTGCCATGAGGAATCTTTTCCAAGAGCTGCAGTTAACCTTCATCAATCCTACCACCTTTTGTTCATCCATGTGGTGGATGTTTGCTTGAGGAAAATGACTCTGCATACTCGAAGGGCACCAAATAATTGTGGTGCTTCAGGCACAGCCAGTAGAACTGAAATAATACAAGTGCTCTCTCACAATCCATGCCTGCTAAAAATAAGCCTGTTCAGACAAGGGTAGCAGATTCTCGGCAGCATCCCCAGCTCTGGCTGTAGAGGCAACTGTTCAATAAGTGTGGAGCTATGAGAAAGAGATTGTACGTAACTGAGTGCCTCTGTTCCTCTGCAAGTGTGACATACAGTATATAAAGGCTTTTGATCAACAATACAGTGTCCCATTCAACTGCTCACAGACATGATACATGTAAAACATTTGTATTTCTTTAGAAAAAGATCAGAACTATGTGAAGAAATCAGATTAAATGTACATAAACTGTGACTGATGTGTGTACTAGTATTTAAGAGATGTATTCAAATACTTACATCAGCAAATTAGCAATTAATGATGCATTTTAAATACTTCATAATAAGGGTTTCCCCCTGAAGCACTTGTTACCTAGCAACTGCAACCAGAATACATTGCATCTGCATGGTGCCAGGACTTAACATGTTTGAATTTGAATGTAGATTTTTTTGTGTGTTGTGTGTTTGCTATAGGAGGGAGGGTTTTGATACATGACTGCTTTCTATATTTTGAGCAGCAGAAGTAAAATCCATAGTAGATGTAAAGGTGTTTTCACTTGGCTGGGCAAAGCCTCCATCCCGCTGTTGGTCATTCACTTTATCATTGTCTTTTCACAGCCATTTGAGTGCCTGCTGTGGCAGTGGGATGAATATTTCAGGAGACTACATTGTGTTCCATTTATTACCTTGGTTGTTAACAGTGTTGGACTCTTTCCCAGGTAGTCAGGTGTTTACATGTTGCCATAAAAACTGTGTTCACTGTTCACAAACCCTTGGCTGTTAGCTAAAACAGCCACAATACAGTTACAACAGTTACAATAGGACTCTGGCATCTTTACCCATTTCTTTAAAGCAACACTAGAGAACTTTTCCGCTTTGGTCTCCTAAAGGTTGGAAGTGGAATTGTCCCATTGTGTCTCATTGGAACTATAGATCCGCTACCCGATCTGGCAAACTTGCATAGTGCGGTTATAGTTGGTAGAGTGCCGTTCACCCTGTTACGAGTTGATGAACCACTGAAACGATTTTGGAAACATTATTTTAAGTTACAAAAAGTTCTCTAGTGTTGCTTTAACAGCAGTTATTGCAAGAATAAAGATTTTCTACCCAGTTGTTATTCACTATGCTAAAATATGTCAATATCAGAAAAACACATACAAAGGAATCTCAAAGGCTGTTCTGCTTGTGCATACCAACCAAACCAACCAAGCAACCAAAAATATTTATAACAATAAAACTCTCTTTGTGTCTCAGACTCAGACAATTAATAACCCATGCTGGATGCTTTATGATGCAGATGCCAGTCAGTCAGTCAGTAACCTGATATGCTGAACAGACATATAGGCTAAATGGATTTGTTAGTTGTAGCCTAGCATGTAATTCGTAATGCACTTCACCCACATGCATTTTTGATGCTATAGAAAAAATAGAGCAGGCTTACAGCCTCCACTTTCCTTCACCACAGGAGCCAAGCCTCCCGTCGGTTTTCAGCCTCAGGGAGCTGATTGGCCTAATGTTGCAGATGAAGCACTGTTTTCTTTTCCTCTCTTTTCTCAGGGTCACATGAGCACAAAGAAGCCTCATTTTCCTCCCCCTGCTGTTATATGAAGGACTGTAGAAATCAGTAGGTGACCGGGGGTAGGACAATGATGATAAAGATAAGCAGAGGAAGGTAAGGTTACTTTTGACCCAAGGTTATTATATGTGTGAGATGTATCAAAAAGATACTTGTACTTGAACAGGATTAAATAGGATAACTGTTTCCATTTCACTGTCAGAGCCGAGTCTCTCCATACACCCAGAAGTGGAAAAACACTTTATCTTCTAAGTTCAGATAACTGGACAACGACTGGCCTGCTATTAAAAACTAAAACTCTTATGAGAAGTGTTGCTGTATAAAAACACCATCTAATTGGTTTGCTCAAATTTGCCCCTTCTTCTTCATTATTAGAGAGTTATGCTGAAAGTAAAAACACAAAGAAACCCCCTTAATTGGGGTAGAATGGGGAGTATAGGCTTCCTGGAGGCAATGAAGTCGAACATGGGTGAGTGTGATAGCTTTCACAGCATTGCATTTGAAGGCTGCATTCAATTGTGGGCTACTTGTCAGACGGAATAAATCATTCAGCAACTGAAATGCATAATGCAGGCAAACAAAACTTTATTACAAGAAAATATTCTCATGCTGGAAAAATAATGAACCACAAAAACAAAATAAGACTTGAACAATGAGCTGTTAGGTGGAGTTAATGCTGACCAGTGTAATTTATGGACAGCAAATGGTTGACAGTACAAACGTCAAACCCTTATTTGTCAGTGACCGATGGAGCAACAAAAACCAGGGCCTTCCCTGAACATGTGAGCTGACCCAACACATAATAGGCTGACCATGTCACTTACTCCTTTCTGACTCCACAAAGAAGTCATTTGTAAAAGCATTAGTTAAAAAGAAAAAGGTTTATCCATGAACATTAACCTCCCTTTCCAGAAAAGATTAAATTACCTTTTTGAAATGGATTATATCCTGAGTGCTTCCAGGAAATGCACTGAGGAAGTACTCGGCCATCTCTTGTTTAAACTGACAGGTAGGTCTAAGGGCAGCTGTCCCCTCAAGGACCATCATTCAGCATCTGAACCTGAAAAGCTAAGCTGCTGTAAAAGCAGAATGTCACACACAATGACAGCTTGTTCACAAAGGTAAACCAAAGATAATCACAGAGAGGGGAGTGCAAACGGAAGGGATTAGATTTAAGGATGAGCTTGTGGGTGTTGATGGGTGTGATTTAATTTTTTTAAAGTGTTTTCTTTTCAGAATTTTCACACTTTGCCATGTTTTTGCATTCTAGATTTGTCAAAAAACTTCTCTTAAGATTAGTCATTCCAAGGTTTGTGACATTGAGACAAAAAAAGATTTGAACATTCAAACTAAAACTTTGCTCACAAGTTGAGAGTTTTTAAAGCTGTTGCTGGCATTACTGTGTCATCAGTTAGGGGAATTATTCATTCTGGCTCAGCTCAAAATATGCTTAGCATCTGTTCCACTTTATTCCAGTGCCAGCTCATGGCTCATGTTTAATGTATCTGTGCTAATGGCATCATCTACATACTGTACAATGGCCATCTCTACATCAGGAAATCAGTGAAGGAGCGAGACCTTGCCTGTATGAATGCCTTCAAAACAACCTTTTATCTGAATCATGTGCTCTATCGCCTCTTACATTGACAATGACCATGAATAATTGTCCTTCTAAAATATATTAAATTAATTACGATTTCAACACTCTGCCGTCCAAATGGCACATTATCACACATACAACATGTTAGTAGCATTTCAGTAATTTGACCACACTGCAGCAGTATTTATGATCTATTTAAATCCTCTGCAATGGTGGTCAAGTGTGACTCACTCTAATATGATTATCTCCCTGAGAAATATATGAGGAACATATGGAAGTGGAATATTTAATATGCCTTTCAGGCACATTTGCTCATACAGTCATTCAAAATGTGCACACATATACAGTACACATATAACATATACACCCACGCACACACAGTACTGTACACTCAAAGTATAGTACATGTCCACATACACATTTTATAATCCTAAAGCCGAAAATAATTTCACAAACAAACTGTCAACAAAGAAGCTGCTTGTGTAAGTTCCTGAACAGGCTTTGACTTTCCTCTGATAAGGTACAAAGTATCACCATGTAGGGAAAATGCTTTCAACAGGCCGACGGATTATAAAAAATTGAAGTTCTTAAGGCCTGTCACCCCAGGAATTGTGTGTATTAACCCTTGTAATGTCTTCCCGTCGACCTGCAACTTTGTGTTTTTCTGGGTTGAAATTTCAACATTTTGTTGTTCTTTTTCTACACTTTTCTTGACATTTTTGTCAATTTTATTCAATTTTTTTGGTCACTTTTTTGACATTTTTTTAATTATGTTTTAGTTGATTTTTTAACAAAATCAGTTTGTTTTGCCCACCCAAAAATTCGAAATCCAAATATATTCCATTTACAATTATATAAAACAAAAAAAGGTCAGGGTGTCCAATTGGTCAAGAGGCATACCATGTAATTGCAATGCCCTTGGTTTGATCTCTACAATGGACCTTTGTTGTATGTGATCCACTTATTACTGTTCCTTACTGTTTCCTGTCTTTTTTAACCTTAATAAACCCTAGGCTTTTTACTTCCTTAATTTACAGCCTTTTAGCAGGGTCACGTCTCAGTCAGTCCTGCTCCATATTGCCATTTTCATCTACTGTTTGATGCATTAACTAATCATTTCAGCTGTGATTATATGTTTTCCCCCTTACTATCATTGGAGTAATTTCCACACATATTATAATGTCTCATAGACCAGTGTCAGAGGAATGTCAAAATCTTCTCTGTTGCCTCCTCAGCAGGAGGAATTTCAAATGCACTCTGTGATATGCCAAGTCAATCTTTCAATTAATCGTCTAATGATAGCCACTCTCATCAAAAAATATTTGAATATGTGTATTTTCATTTCTGAACTGCTCCCAAGAAAATGCTGGCTCTGGACGAGCAGCCTGCAGGGGCCACATCAAATGGCTTTGGCTTTGAGGAAGATGAGAGAGTAGCATCGTCTTAATCTTTTACTCCCAGAAAAGCCTTCACTACTACCTTTAATCACCTCGCTGGCAATTCTCACTGCTGACTCATGCTTCCTCGTTTCATTTTATCCGCACCCAAAGAGAACCACATGGCCTTGAAAGTAACCACAGTGGAAAGCTGAGGTGGCTCATTAACACCAGACATGTCCAGGTCCAGGAAATGTGCCTCCTAATGGCTTAATTAAACAAAATGGGGTTGCGTATTATATCCTACACAACTACTGTAATATTTAGACCTGAAATAGTTTATAAATAATCTACACTGAAACAGTTTTAACAATTCTCTTAATCAGATCATGGCAAAAACACAACAAACAGCATCCAGTTGTTGCACTATAAACACATGTTAAAAGAAAATGCGTTTTGAGAACATTTGAGGAAATAATTTACTAATGCTGGAAGCCATATACTTATGTAACCCACTCGAAAATATCCTACATGCAGTTATGTTTCGCTGCACACTATATTTGTCCAGTAGGTGGCAGTGGTGGCGCTGCATAGGAGGGAAACTGCTTCACTGTTCTATTTCGTATAGGCTTCGCCCTCTAAGGGCTACGCTATTGGGTTTATCCCTTCGCGCATGCGCAGGATAAACCCAATAGCGTAGTTCTAGAGGGCTACGCCTATACTAATAGAATCTGGAGTTACCCATGTAACTATCGATTTCTTTGAGAGAAGAAAAACACCGTGAAGGTAGCAGAACGATAGCGAGCTAAAGCTATATTTAGATTTTT
>JABXJD010002751.1:0-44867 GCA_013375575.1 Percina caprodes | reverse complement strand
AATTAACTCACATACACAGGTTGTAACTGACATCTCGTTTTATTCATCTAATTAACCTCTTAAATTCTTAAACATGCAAAATCTTCACACAAAATTAGAAGAATTGTTGCGGCTGCTGCAGCACTACATCAAGTTATCGAGAGAGTTCGGCAACGAGCCGGAAATTCATTGAATTTGCCTTCGAAATAAAAGCTTAAAATCTTGCCAGTTGAACAGACGTTGTCAGCATTTACAGGCATAAAACGAGAATAAGGTTTAAATACTCAGTGGCATCCCGAAGACACACTTAACATTCCAACGCTCTCTCCCTGTCACATTTGTGTTAATATTTGTGCAAATGGCTATATTTTGAAATGTTGACAGAAAGTTTCGTTTTAACGGGCAGGTTTGACCATTGACACTAACGTGAACACCGCTGACAGGATTGTAACACATGCACGCGCAGCAGCACAGAAAAACGGCCCTTGTTAACTAGCTAGCTAACGTTAACGCTTCATTTAGCTAACGTTAGATAACCCAGACGAGTCCGACTAATGTAATATGTTTTAATACTGAGACTATTAACAACGCCAATATCTCAGTAGACTCAGTAGCCTGACTTACCCTCCAGCGAACAAATGAACCAGTGTGTCCCTTTGGCTCATTATTTAGCACGCCCTGCCAAGCAGCGCACCTCGGGGCTGCGGCAGAGGGTCAAACGCGGGTCTGGGTCTCGTCCCTTCCCGTTGCTTTCTGCCTCCGAGAGGATGCGCACGTATATGGGCAAACGTCGTCGATGGTGATGAACCAGTGGCGGGGCGAGTCTGCGGTGATTCAGACTGCAGTGGGCCGACAAACCTCTCTCTGTCGCTCTCAGCTTGCTCAGGTTCCCTCTCACAGAGACAGCTTCTTATCTTCGACTAAACCACCGGCGAGCTGCGAGCTCACCAGGTTAACTACTGGCAGACTAGTACTTCAGGTCTCTAACGAACGGTTTTATGGCACATCCACGGGTTTGTCTCGATTATCTCCTCTGCTTTCATCGCTGCAGCGAGAGGGAAGGAGGCAGAGCTCATAGTATTTCCTGTACAATCATAGGCTGGAAAACAGACGTTGCTATTGGTCAGCCTGACACGTGACGTCACCTCTTCTCCGCCCTTATCATGCACTGTTCACATGCTCAATGAATGGATCATAGCTGCTCTACATTGGAAACCTATTTCTCGAAGCTACCATCTTTAAGTGTGACTCGGTTTGGTCTGAAACTTATTTTTACAGTCTCTAGTCGGTAAGTATTTTGGAAGAACAGGTCTTCTGTTGCTTTGGTTGACAGACCGGAGACAAAAAACACAAGCATAAAAAAAGTAATATTGATTTGGTTGACAACCAACAAGCAACAAATAGAATTAATAATAATAAAACAATAGCTATCCTTACAATATTAAGAATAGAGTTGAAATCCTTCATTGCCATTGTATTAAATACACTGGATTTAGGAGTGCTATGCCTGATCAGTGCACTTAAAAACAACAGGAAAAACATAAAGACAAAATTATTGTAATTTTTGGACTAGAATAAAAGTATAAAACATTATGAGTATAAAGTATAGTATAAATAAATGTAACCATTTCACTGTCATGGATGTAATTATTACACTAGAATAGCTTTACACATAGAAGTAGATTTATTTAGCAATCTTTCATACCAATGCCAAAACTCAGGACTGTGTAATGGCAGTATCAAATTTGTAGGATTTTTGCATCAATGTAATGAGTCAATTCCGTCAGTTCCCTGTATTACTGCTTATTTAATCTATACATGATTTCTTTATCTTATTATTTGATCCGTTTAAGACAAGTGTTGCAAAACATGCAGACTGTCTGTTAAATTAAAGATTAAAATAGGCCACTGTCTATTAGAAATGAATGATTTAACAAGGCATTTAACCAATAACATTTACTTATACATAGGGGTACTTAAAAAAAAATCTTAGTATGTTATATGCTTTTAATATTGGGTCGTGCATGGAAACAGCAGCTGCAGGCCCACATCAGCCTAACTGGATTTGATTTCCCTTCTGAAAGCTGCTACCCAATCAGCTGACTGCACTCAGAATAGTTGATTGGTGATTCAATAAAGGAGCTGAACGAGTACACACAGTTTTGTAATTGGGAGCACTGTATGGCAAGTTGGAGTCATGTGCATGGTTTCACTCTACACCTTTGTGTAGTCAAAACAAATAATGTCATGTCCTGCATTAGATAGGATATGAGGGCCTCATGACTAGGATGGATGGGTAAGGAGTGATTCGGTGTCAGGTGAAACGGCACAGTGGGCCTCTTGTTGTTATGTAATACAAAACTTAAATGATATAAATGGGTTTTCCTGATTGATGATGCCCAGATTTTACAGAAAGAGATAGCAAAAGATATTTCTGATACCTATCTCTTTTATTGAAAGTGTACATATATTTTTGACTAGACCATAGGACCAGCCCTAAAACCTCAAAACTCTGTCCCTTTGTCCCTCTGTCACTGAGTGATGAAGTTCCACCATTGGTCGGAACGAGTGTGAAGGACAATTGCGCCCAAATTCACTTGAACGCCCCTTTGGAAATGAGCTGTGAATGAACCTTCCCTAGACCCACTGGGTCTGGTCAACCAGGCTATCCCAATACAATAAAACTGCACATTTTAGAGTGGCCTTTTATTGTAGCCAGCCTAAGACACACCTATGGAATAATCATGCTGTCTAATCAGCATCTTGATATGCCACACCTGTGAGGTGGATGTGTTATCTCGGCAAAAAGTACTCCCACCTTCACCATAAGGTCACAGGACGTCATCCACGTGGATATTTAGTCACGTGGATTTACCAGTGAAAGAGGGGCCGGTTCATCTCAGCCGGCAGCTCAGCTACAAGAATTTATACATTTTAAGATATGTGGCAATCTAAGATAAACAGTTAAGCTTTAGACAAACACCCTTTGGTTTTAGCTTGTTGCTATTAGCCCAGGTTAGGTTACCCTAGGTAGCTCAATGTGCTAGTGTAAAACATAATGGCAGGGGATGAGAGACTGTGACAGTGGTGATTAATATACCCTATCACTTTCTCTATTAAACAAAGGTGTTAAATGGTGACCAAAGTACCATATTGGTCAGTCAGGCATTGAATATATATTTGTAGTGTGAGAAAGGCAGCACAGTCAAGTTAGTTCCCACAAGGACATGCCAGCGTGCATCGGAAAATGAGAGAAACTGAATTATTGCCTCCTGCTGACAGTTTAAAGGATCACGAGATGGAACTGCAGCGATTTAATTATACTGTTATTAAAAGCCAAATGCTTTGAATAAGTGTTGCAATCTGTCTGTCTAAATCCGTCTGTCTGCCTCTCTGTTCCAGCCTGTGGATGTCTCACCCCCATTCATTTCTCACTGTAAATAAATTATGTATAGGAATATAGGCCTATCATGCATTTATATTAATATTGTGTATGTGTGTGCCAATCTTCACCGTTCAAAACGTCCGATTGTGACACATAAATATAACTTACATGTGATCAAACTTTAATTACTATCATTTAATATTTTATTTGTGATTTAATTTCTAATTGTTTAGCTATTAGCTATTATTCATGTCTGATGATTGAGATCCTACACATGCGGAGGAAAGATGTGTTTGTTGGACTTTGACCATGCTCTGAGGTATGTGAGATGCGTGCATGTGTGTGTGTGCATGTGTGTGTGTGTGTGTGTGTGTGTGTGTGTGTGTGTGTGTGAGTGTGTGAGGATCCCTGCTCTCAGTGTGAGCTCTGAGTGAATCCGTTCTTTATCTGTGTTTGGGTTCAAAGGGAATGATAAGGAAGAGTAGAGGGCAAGGCAAAAATAGATATTGTTTAAATTGTGGTTAAACATTACAAGTGGAGGTCACAAGTTACTAAAGTACAAGTAGCTATATACATAAAGATATATACAGTAGCCTATATATATATATTACTTCATCATCAGAAGACCTGCATTCAAAATGTTCCTTTAGTTAAATTATGCAAGCATTATCAACAAAATGTATTTAGGTAAGTCATTGCACCTGTTATATTATGTATGATGTATGTATTTATTTTTTGTGATCCCATTTTGATTCATATTTGAAACAAACAAGATATATATATTGTTGTTATTGTTGAATTATTATCACTGATTTACTAACATATAAGTCACATTTTAATGCAGTTGGTCGAGGTACTTTTACACATTTTTGTTAATTTAATTTTAGTTAACTATTAATTGTGATTTAATTTACTGTACAGGAATGCATCATATTTTATATGTTCATGATATACTGTATACAGTATATTTTTGAAATTGTTATCTACAAAGTAAACAAACAATAGCTGTCAAAAAAGGTAGTGGAGTAAAACGTTGGCCTACAATATAAAGTATAAAGTAGTATACAATTGTAACAGTCAAGTAGGCTACCTCTAAATAGTACTCCAGACCCAAGTTAATGTACTCAGTTACTTTCCACCACTGCTGTAGCTTAGACCAGAGGTTCCTCAAAACCTCATGGAAACCTATAGTGAACATTTAAACTTGTCATTGTTGTATTTTGTCAATGTAGTCATTTTTAAGGATTGTAAATAATAGTTAGCATTTTTCAAAGGAAACCCGTCAAACCCCCTGTCTCTTACCCCTCAAGGTCCATGAACTTCACCTGTGGAACAAGTATCCCTACACCGTCCTCCCACTGAGAGGGTTGACTTAACGCTGCCACCTAGCGGTATTATTGTGACATATCATATTGTAAAAGAAATCGTCGGTGAAGAATCGTTTCCTTGTTGAAATTGAACCTGACAAAACCAAACCAAACTGACAGGATAAAGAGGTTGAAACATTTTAGGGGCATCACACGTTTCTTGGTATTGTTTGTACCGTGCACCGCATTTAAAGCCTCCTCGTAAACTGCAATTGAAACGGCCGGAAGCTGTATTTGTGTCATGATAAATCACATAAACGTTATGAGTAGTAAAAGATAAATCACATAGAACATATGTAGTTTTTGGAAGACTGCTTTGTTTAATCTACATTATGCTCTTGAGCTAACTGATGTTTAAATAAAATAATTAATGGGGCAAATTAAGTGATTACAAGCCTTACTTTTATTTTTATTTTTCACAAGACTTACATGGTTACTGGCCTCCTTAACAGTACATTTGGCAATAGAACAAAATCCGTAGTTCTTACAAGAGTAGGCACTATTTTCAGACATATAAGATTACTTACGCGTGTTATGTGTCCGTTATTACAATATCACTAAGGACTTTGAAGGCAGCATTGCGTCATGTGACCAGTGCATAGCCGAGGGATGCTGAGGCTTGCCCGTTGCTAGCCTGTTAGCCATTAGCCGCGTCAAGTAATCCTGACAGAAACAGCCGTTTCCTTTCACCTTTTCGAAGAAAAACACCCGGGGGAGATATGCTACAAGCCATGGAAATGATACAGTGCATGTGGTCGTCTTCTGTACCCCCTCATTTCATCAGTTTTTGGTTAGAAGTCAATGTCATAATTTGTAGCTAGAGCTGTCCAGTTAGCTCAGCTAGCTTGTTAACGCAGGACCCAGGCCAAGCGAGAAAAGGGAGGCCGTCGGGTGAGTACATTTACGCTAACATCTGTTTTTCACCTAGTTTTACCAGCTTCTCTCTATAACCAATATCACATCGCAGCTTGTTGCTTCACAGCTGTTCAACTGCTTTGCATGTTTTTCTAGTATCAGGATGAATTGTGCCTTTGTTGGCGGTTGTAATGTTACAGTAACGACACTGTATCAATCATGTAGCTACATATCGGCCTTAATCATCGAAAAATAGAAACCGACAGTGGAGATTAACGGTGCGCACGCAGGCTGACAGTTCAAAGTTTTATTTTCTTTGTGTATTATGATGATAACATTGCTAAACTACACGATTTAAAAACTATACATTAGATCGCAACGACAAGGGGCGGAGCCAGACGTTGTAAACATTAGGGGCTAACCCTAGCCCAAACCTACATTTCTTCCCAAGCCATTTGATAATAGAATGCCTAATAATCTGGACATCGTTTGGGAAAAACATGATCATGTAGGGCCCAACATCCTATTTTGTATTTTATTATTCTCCAAAAAGAGCACACCTACAAAGTGTAAATAATAGCATCACTAATCTTAAAAGCCATTTTTGTTTTGCTATGCTGGAGTAGACTAGAGTTCATAGAATGAATGTTTAGCTGCAAATCTGCTACATTTGAATCTTAATCCCATAATAATAACTACTCTAGTTGCAAATCAAGGATCCGCTATAAATGCCAACTAAATGTTGTCTTTGATGCTCTGATTGGAAAATT
The DNA here is from genome assembly GCA_013375575.1 of Percina caprodes. NCBI lineage: Eukaryota > Metazoa > Chordata > Actinopteri > Perciformes > Percidae > Percina > Percina caprodes. Next base: position 38,511 of record JABXJD010002751.1, on the reverse strand, counting down.
AGGCCAACAAAAGGACATTTACTCAATTCTATTAGATTTATTTGTGGAATAGCATAGTAGTAGTATTAGTTGTAGCATAGAACAGTTGAAGTTCTTTAAAAAACCTAAAATATTTGGAAGTTTTGAGAAATCTCCCGCCCTGGTTAATGACATTAATTTGGTACCTTTTTGTTGCTTTAGATACACTAATATGCTTCTGTATATGTGTACATAGCAACCGTAAGTCCCTTTGGATAAAAGCGTCCTCTAAATGACATGTAATGTATTTGCTTGCCATTCCAGTTTGTTGAAGCCATATTACCATTATTTATTAAACATATGAATTACTTTACTCCAGCATATCTTAGCCTTCACAACATGGCTTTGTACTGTCGGACCCATTTCGCAAATGGGGAATTTTTGAGGATTTTGTGTCTTGCTTTGGGACATTTTGAAGGTTGTGTGTGTGTCTTGTTTATTTCCAGTAAACAATTTTTCTAGTTTTTTTGAGACCTAGAGCTTCCTTTGCTCTCTCTCTCTCTCTCTCTCACACATCGCATCACTGAGATTTATATAGAATCTTACAACATCATGTTGTACTTATGTCATTTCGAGTCGCACATATTTTCTGGCTGGTTTGTAATCCACCAGGCAGTTGCTGTGTAGGTGGACGGAGGAGGAGAGGAGCAGGACGTTGGACCTGGATCAGACCTGGATCAGACCTTCTGAAGTTGCCTCCGCTATCGCCTTGGTCACCATCACCCTCAGCTGAGCCATGTCTTCGTCAGGGTGCTGCCAACTACCTGGCTCACTTTGTGATTACTCGGGGAACGCTGAATCTGATGCCTCTAAGGATTCGGAGGAGTCCGATTCTACCGCGCAGGCCCAGTACATCGCCAAGGTGACGGCTAAAGATGGCCGCCCACTCTCCACTGTTGTCAAAGCGGTGAGCTTGCAGAGGTAAGAGAGGGAGGAACTCACATGGGGGCCCTAATGAATGTACTGTAATTACATTGTGCTTTGGTTGATCATCCCATTGTTGTCTTCTCTGCTTTGCTCCACAGTGACGTGGGCATGTGTCGGATCTGTCATGAGAGCCGGAGGAGCGCTGCTCTCCCCTGCGACTGCACTGGCACTCTGGGTAAAGTGCACAAGAGCTGCTTGGAGAAGTGGCTGTCCTCGTCCAACACCAGCTACTGTGAACTGTGTCACACAGAATTCACTATTGAAGCAGACGACCACAACCACTCACACAGGTTGGTGGGGTTTTTGCAAGGATAAACATTTTTACTTTTTGTTTGTACAAAAGGAGATGGAAATCAGCGAGACTAATTCGTCCAAAGCAATTCTCCTTAGGCCGTGGACTCATATTTTAAGTATTTTCTCAATGTCTGTTATATTCATTTTAAGCCATGTATCGAGCCGCAAAGATTAATCGCCAACGATTTTCATAATGGATAACAATTGTGAGATTGTTTTGGTTTCTTTTCTCCTCTGTGACAGTGAAGACAATATCGTCGAGCTGAGGATGACAAGTAATTAATTAACAACTAATTGGGAAAATAATATATAATATAATAAACCGATTCATTGACAATGAAAATAATCGTTAGTTGCCGCCCATCTCTAGGATGTGAGCTGATTTGCTCATATTGATAATATAGTTGCCTGACATTGGAATAAGAGCATTCTATTCAAAGTACAAGGTTTAAAAAGCATCAATGCATCCATATCAATATATCCATATCAGTTATGCAGGAAACTCACCTTTTTAATTCTCATTTACTTAGCAAAATGTGGTTGTAATAGTAATTGCAAACTAAGATGCCCCAATCAATCACAGTAACACTAAAGCTGCCTACATGTGAGTTGCGGTAAAATCGTTCTGCCGGCCGTTCCATTGTTTTGGAACCAACTACTGCGCAGCGTCATCCTTGCGTCGCGCACCACTCAAAGTTCAAATTATTTCAACTGTGACCTAGTTGCCGCTGACCTTTAAGGCACAACCAATTCCAGAATGCGCCCACCTTGCGGTTTAGCCGCCAAATCATGTGTAGGCGGTTAAGGCGATACTGTAGCAAGCCCATTTTCAGTTGAACCAAACTAACTCTTGATTTTGCTCTCGCCCAGTGGCTGAAGGACCCGGCCCTCGCAGAGTGAAGCGCACGCTGCTGTGCGACATGGCGTGCTTCCTTCTCATCACACGCCCTGGCAGCCATTTCTGGCTGGCTGTGTCTGAGGGGAGCCCAGGACCACCTGCAACTGAAGAGCAGACTGGAGGCTGTCGGCCTCATCGCCCTCACCATCGCCCTCTTCACCATCTACATCCTCTGGACACTGGTAACTATGGCATTACTTAGCTTATTCTCCTGTTACTATGAAGTCTGTTTATGAAGTCTATGTACTTTTATTGAGGCGCTGGCACAGAATGAATGTTATTTTCTTTGCCATCTTCACACCCCACAAGCTGCTTCTATGTAGTATATATATTTTTCTTGGCATCCCAGATAGATTTAACAAACAAATCAGATAAGGATTTATTGCCAAGTAGCACTTACGAGGAATTTGCCTTGGTTGTTGGTGCATACATACATTAAACATGACTATGAAATAAACAAAGAATAATTACAGGACTAAATAACACCTACATATAACTATTTAACATTAAAAGAAAAAAGAGGCTGTATGGAGGCTGTGTGAACCGGCACACAGACACAATACAAAGACAATCACAGCCACAGATCTATGTTCTGCTGTTGGTTATTGTTGAAATTATGGGACTAGCACCTGAACAAAGTAAAAGCATAGAGAGGTGTTGTGCAAACTGATGATCTCTGGCACAGAGCACTCTTTGAACGTAGGCCAGATAGTTCATTTAGGCTCATACATGCATAACTCATTGAGAAGATTAAGAATAAGGTGTCTTTTAATCTGCACCTGTCCTTATCTGAATGAACTGGATCATATACTTTAAAAGAGGATGTATTGTGAATCCCATTCTTTTACCTTTTAGCAAAACAATCATTCAAAATGCAAAATTGTGAATGATTAGCCCTTTTGTTTACAGCTCGTGTATTAGACGCAGCTTCAGTCAGCATATTGTTGCAGACGTACTACTCTGCCTCAAATATCTTGGTGTCCGTTTTATTGACACGTCTTTTCCTCCCGTGTTACCGCTTGTCCTGCCCTCCCACTCTTCTTCCATTCAATCTCAGGTTTCATTTCGGTATCACTGTCAGTTGTACTCGGAGTGGAGGAGGACCAATCAGAAAGTACGCCTGCTCATGCCCGACATGAAAGGGCCCACACCACCAGCGTTCTGTGCACTGAGCCAACACTCAAGAAAATGACTGACGAGACCATCGTATGAGTGCAGAGCGGTGGCAAGAGGAATATTTAAATTAACGCCGCCACCGAAGCACTCTCTAAAACAAAACAAAAAGTAATCCTATTAATAAACTTTTGCACTTCATAAGGACCATTTTGAGAGGGAGAGCTACTTTCTCCTCCTGTTTTTCCTTTGTTGAAGCACTTGATGTAAACTACTACAGTATTGGCCGACCACAAAAGTGGTTGTTTGGGAAGAACTCATTCGGAGTCAAAGTCGATGTCGGAAACACGGACAGCCAGCGCTGGGATGTGAACGACTGAACACACAGAGACGGACTACCCAACCCAACTGTGTGTCCCTGATACAAACTTAAGAAATACTAAGACACAAGCTAATGTAGCAGGATATTACTGATTTAGCATGCTACTACAGTATAATATGAAACATATTCACTACCTATAATTCCCAAGCCCCCTTCACAATGTATTTAGCTGTGTTTTTGAACAATGGGCAGCCAGTAGCCCGGCAGATGGATGATAATAATAACCTAAAACCTGAAAAAACATGATTGACAGTAAGTCTGTCTGTGAATATTGTTCAAGTCGAGGCAGTCGCTCATACCAACATTGTTGTCTACAGTCTGAAGCCCTTTAAAGTTGTCTGGTAAAGCTTTATCATTGCTGTGTGAACCGAGGAAAGCCAATCTTTTTTTTCCTTGTTTAGACAACAGCTAAGGCATCACATATTTGTCAAAGTTTTCCCGGGGATCATTGAAGATTGTACTACGTGGGATAACACTAACTAGCAGTGCAGTAATGCATAAGGAAATAGTATTGAAGGTGTGGTAAAAGTGTTTACATTCTAATTTGGATAACTACTAATACTACTATTGTCTAAAAAGTGCATTAGCAAACAGCCCTGCTCCCCTTGTAAATGCACCATTCTTTAATTGAGCTACCTAGCAAAGACCAGTAGTTTTGTCCTACATCACAAGATTCAATTGAAATTAGAAGAGATCCAGTGTTCACAATAGAGAGACTATTGACTTTTGTCTTACATTAAAACACAGAGATGTACCAGAGCAGGCTGGTACTCAGGAAAAGGTGCAAAAAAGAAATGTGTTTTCAGATGTCAATGTATGCAAAGTATTTTGTGTTTTTGTAGTCTTCCTGCTTCCTCCCCGGAATAATTGGGTTATTGTGCAATAAAACATGAGGGACTCCTGGACTAAATCAACGTGAAATGTGACTTGTTGAGTTAATCTGGTCTTTGGCAATATCTATGATCAATGACTGTGGGGGTCATGCCCTGAGATTTCAGAACCATCTTAATAATGGTTGTTTAATATGTTTGTGCTGGGAGACTTTTATCATTCATTATTTCTAAAATGGTCATGGTGTATACGTGTGATTCCTAACCAGCGGCACTAATCAGGGGGTACTTCTACAGTTGCCAAGGGGTATGTGGAAAGATTGGAGAGTAGCCCATCTAATTTGGAAAAAAAAATCAAAATTATGATGATTAAAATATATAACCATGTATATATTCAAATTAGTCAACTCAGCGTCCTTTTGGGCTCTAAGCTGTCTCCATCTTTCAAATACAACACCTGCAACACCTGTAAACTACGTGTTGCAGTTATGTAAGTGTGTGAAAACTACACAAGTTTTAAAGGCCAAAAGTAATGACTTAACGATTCAAATGATTAGCTAAAAGTAACTTAATGGATAAATAGTTGAAACATTCAGCTTCACTCCAAGAGGTAGTAGGCTAGTACTAGTACAATTACTGACCAAACCGACCTGAACAGTGACAGTTCAATTGTATGAAGAAAAGAAAAAAAATGAACAATATCCACTTTTTTATAATTTATATTGAAGTGTTTAGAACATACAGTGCATTGGGAATCGATGACGGACTACGTGAGTTCATCTGACAGGGCCCCTGGTGAACCCTCTGGTGTATGCAACAGATATGACATTCACTCAATCACTATTAAGTACAATTTCAGGTACTCATTTGTTTGTGATCACATTTTTAAATTTCTTTTTTAAATTGTAGGTACTTATACTGTACTTCCATTTTAGTGTATTTGATACTTGTACACTACTACTACATTTCAGAGGGAAAGTGTACTAAAATTGTTATACAAAAATAGTTTCTACTTTTCAGATTGAAAACGTATGAGTTTATAAAATTCAATACATTGCTAATACATACATACCTACATACGACGTACGTGGCTGATTGCCGTCCTTTTCAGCTTGCGACACCTTACAGAAAAGCAGTGTCTGTCACGTTTAAGAAGAGTTGTTACCTGCTTCACCAAAGAATGGTTTCCCCTGCTTCTCGGATGGTTTCAACTGTTCGAGGCCACACTTCACAAAAAGGAGCAACGATTCTGTTCAGTTATCTTGTGACCCTAACCAGGGCATTGCAATGGGGCGGCTTCTGGGGCTCCAGCCCGAATGTTTTCTCAAATGCCCCGAGTCATTTAGGCCGACCTTACTGTCCTGCTGTAGCGGGCTCCGTTTTTAAGTGAAGCTAGCTATTAGTATCCTATTCAGGTAAATACCACTCCAAAGTTAAGTTAAATTTTGGGCAAGGGAAAACTGGCATGGCTGTGGATTTCTGAGGACTATGGTTACCTGGTCCTCAGATCTCTGCAGGTAAATCCAGACAGCTAGCTAGACTATCTGTCCAATCTGAGGACTATGGTTACCTGGTCCTCAGATCTCTGCAGGGTAAATCCAGACAGCTAGCTAGACTATCTGTTCAATCTGAGTTTTCTGTTGCGCAACTAAAACAACTTCTAAACGTACACATTCCACCAAAACAAGTTCCTTCCGAGCCTATTTTGCAGCAGCCCCTCAGCTTTTCTCCGATGCTTAGCACCGCTCAAGACTATTGTGATTTTTTTAAAGAAATACCAATAAACCAGAGCACGCAGCCAGACCCTCCTCCACCGCGCTTTGGAGGAGGGTCTGGCAAAGCAACAATACTTGACCCCTCACCTCCAGATATCTCAGTGAAACGGGTTCTATGTGTGCTGATTGGACGAACACGTCTCTCATGGGTCTGGGGTCTCATATTTTACGAAAATAGTTCACCTAAACGTGGCTGTCGGTACACGATCCGTCCAGCCGGCACGATCTGTTCTGCGCATGTGCGATATGTTCACGCACGCGCAGATGATAATCATGATGTACGAGGATTTATCTGTTCCACAGTAGCGGTCTGCTGTTAGCCTCCACCAGGAAGCTAACAACGTTAGTTTAGCTAACAGCTGATTCGGCTAACCGCTAGCTGACAGCTTGATTCAGCCTAAAATAACGTTACTCAAACTAACCAGTGGGAAAAGCAGCTCCAGCTAAATTAAGACTTTACAGTAATATAAAGACAAGTATTGAGTGATTGTATTTTAAATGAGCACAAGCAAAGTAGAACTGATCTAACAGCTGTTATATATTCATAGCTGTTATTTTAACTTTGAGGGTCTTTTACATGCAGTCTCAGCTAGTAATTAGCTGTTAGCTAAACTAACGTTAGCTTTCCGGTGGAGGTTAACAGACTTTCTTTAACTGTCTATGGGAACAGATCGTGCAGCGTCGTAAATCCGCGTTCATCGTGATATCTGCGTATGCACAAACATTTCGCACATGCGCAGAACGGATCGTGCAGGCAGGACGTGTATCGACAGTGTTTTCGAAAACATTTAAGAAGAAATAGGCCATGCAGATACTGAATCTGTCTTCATTTCAAATTGACAAAGGTCAGTTTAAAAGATTTTCGTCAGATTTTGAGAAGCGCTGGGCACGCTCATCTTGCTTGTCATTTCCGGGTCAGCACTCCTCCAATCAGATTGGTCATTGAGTCCAACTGCCCGCCTTTTGATTCAACATGTCAAATTGGCCGAAATTAAAACCGACGGACAACGGCATGGAACACACCGAACAGACTCGAGTCACTGACCTCGCTGAACTGTCCAATGGCCGATTATCGGGTTGGTGTGTCAGCGCCTTTAGGGAGCATGCCCCCCCCCCCAGGTTTGAGCTGAGTTCTGAATGTTTACAACATCTGGCTCCACCCATAAGATGGCACCTGAAGAGATAAAATTAACTCCATGCATTGATGCATCAACCTAATATAAAGAAAGATACCAGTTGGCGTTAAGAAGTGGTCCAGGGTCACTGTGCAGGTACTGTATGTCATTTTGTGTATGTATTGCTAAAAAGAGAGAGAGAGAGCACACAACAACAATAATATTGTAAAATTTAATTTCATGGCATTAATATAATGTATGTGAGCAGACAAGCTATCAAAATCAAAAACAAAACAAAAAGAATATATTTTACACAAAATGAAATAAGCATCAGCAGCGTCATAACCACTTTTGAAATGATGACTGAACGAGGAGGAGGAAAGCCCAAAAACAGGACTGCTGGTATGACTGAAACAGGAAGGATTCAAACCGAGGCCTCCCACATGCGGCAGGACCCGTCTACCAGGGAGACGTCTAGGCTTACAAGGTCTCGGGCAAAGCTATTCTGCTACTCTATCACGGGTAACTGTGGCAGCTACGTACTGTACGCAATACCATCAGTCCTGTTTTTGCACTGGGATGTAGCGGATTGTACCTGGGTCAGATTACCATTTGAAATCAAGTCAAACACTTCTTTCTGGAATTGATCGTTTGTGGCATAACGGAACTGACTCCACTGATCTAAAAAGTGCAGATTCAGACAATATTGTACCCCAGGCGGATGGAAACATGCCAACACTGTGGATTTCAATGAATAATCGACCCAGGTGAGAAGGTAAGGTTGCCACGGGTTACAGGTTCTGACAGCACTGGAGTTTGCTCCCTCTCTGGCCGTCCGTGGTGGGTGGCACGCTGATGTCCACCACGTTGTTTCCGGGACTCGTCATGGGCAGACCGCTCAGCAATCTGTTTCTGCGAGACGATGCGGTAGATTTCTGTATTTTGAAAAGATGGAATAGAAACCAGATCATACATTTTCACCCTGAATTCTTTTGTTGTTTTGGGTGCACACTGACAATCTCTGGTGGAAGAAGTATAGAGTTAGAGTTAGCACCCAACAGGCTTAAACAGGGCAAGTTTTAAACGTGTTTTTAGCCTCTTAATATGTTCAAAATGTCATTAAAAGGGCCTACCCATGTGAAGTGATTCCTTCTGAGGAACACCTGACTGCTCTAGATGTGAAAGAAATGCATGAAAGTTGTGCTAATTCAGCTGTATTTAGTTCCTGTGTTGATACTGTAGTGCTCGGGACCGTCTACAAACTACAACACTGAAAAGAGATACAAATATATTTTAAAAAATAAGCATATGATTATTTTTTAAAGGTGCTGTAGTACAACCAGCAGGAGACAAGTTATAATTGAGGTAAGTTTGAAGGTACTACCTTATTTAATCATTAAATTGATAGCCTACATATTTTGGTTTTATCTCTTTTCTGTGTTGTAGTTTGTAGACGGTCCCTAAGCTCTCTAACTGCCGTCTCAACACCAGAACTAAACACAGCTGAATTAGCACAACTTTCATGCATTTCTTTCACATCTAGAGCAGTCAGATTCACTGTGTTCACTCAGAAGGAATCACTTCACACTCCAAATCCCAGATCATAATATGGATACTTTAAGCAACACAGTTTCAGCTTACACAGTACTGGTGTGTTATCAGAACAAGGTTTGGGAATGATTGGCGTATGAGAAGTTAAGTTGACCTTTTAAAAGCATTTGCATTTCTTATCATTCAAATCCAATATTAACAGTGTAGCTGTGACGTCCCACCTCTGTTCACAAACATACCTGTAAGGATATTCTTGAAGGCTTCCTCAACGTTTGTTGAGTCCAAGGCTGACGTTTCTATGAATGACAGATTGTTTTTCTCTGAGGGAAAGAAAGAAAACAGCAGCAGAAGCTTGCAGTGAAATAAATCAGAATTGGCAAGTGGAGAACCAAGGATTGTGACATTTGAATCCACGTATTCTGTTCTTGCCGCCTTCAAACAAAGGTTCTACAATGTTCTCTAATCCTAATGTATCGCAAGGAAGAAGAATTAATGTGAAGCGTCAAAACTAACAAAACAAAATGACTTTCCTCAGATCTAACGATTGTAGTCGGGCCCCAGTGGACTTCTCTAGCAAGTGGTAGAAAAGTGATCTGTTTCATTCTAAAAAGTAAGCTTTTTAAGAACCAACATTGCTGACTGACATCAGATGATTTGACTTCATAGTGATCGTGAGATTTGTTCAAACAGAGAGAAACTGAAGTCTTGTCTGTTTTACTTTTAGACACAGATATGGTAGTAGTAATAATGGTCCAAAATGATGTAAAATTGCATTTATTTTACCAAAAACGTGCATCTAAGTTTCCACAAATCCAGGAAAAACACTGTATTAAATGTAAAAAAGGAATGCAGACAATTTACAAAATGTCTGCAACTTTTTTCTAAAAAGGCACATTCTAAAGAAATCCTCTCCACACTCCAATATCTATCTAGCCTTTCCTGGGTCTTTTTGTGGTCCAGTACCTGCGAAGGCCGGGCCTCATCTGTCGGCACGGCCCTGAGGTGGCGCAGGTCGCTCTTGTTGCCGACCAGCATGATGACGATGTTGTTGTCAGCGTGGTCTCTCAACTCCTTCAGCCAGCGCTCCACATTCTCGTAGGTCAGGTGTTTGGCGATGTCATACACTAAGAGCGCCCCCACCGCTCCCCTGTAGTATCTGTAACAGGACCAAGGACAACACAGTGACCACACATTTCAATGGTGATGACCGGAAATATCTGCAGGTCCATAAAAAGGGTCTTAAATGGGTCTTAAATTCAATTCTATGTGAGATATTAAGTGAAACTTTGCTCTTTGATCCTTTTGATTTATATTTATATTACCTGTATTTATTCAGCAGATCTAAGGGCAGTGTGATAAACTGCATCAAATGACTTGACAATGTGGAGGGAGGTGCATTTATGCATGTAGATGATATCCTCGTAATCTAAAACTGATAGAAATGTAGCCTGAACATTCTTTTAATGAGGGAAGATTTATTTCCACAAATATAAAAAGAATGACAGTTTTGGCTTCAATTTTCTTCAGTTTGGTATGTTCTGAAAGACAGCTCATCATCCACCCAAATGCCCAGATACTTACAACAGGAAACTTTTCCAATGTGTGTCCCATCAAAAGTAGAGATGGCTCTTTTATTTAAAACAGTAGATACATTTCTTTAAAAATCATATACTTTGTTTTGCTAAAAGTGCCATTTAACATGTTAAACATTTAAGAGATGCACTAAATGTATAGAGGGCATTGAGTGGGCCATCTACCTCTTTAACTAAATGTTGTAGAACATATCCAAAAAAATGGGCCTCGTTTTAGGGGATCTAGTCTGAAGGATAAAGTATTTCCCCACGCCGGGCAGGACTATATGCAGCTCTCAGACATGGACTCACGCCGAGGTGATGGCTCTGTAGCGCTCCTGGCCTGCTGTGTCCCAGATCTGAGCCTTTATCGTCTTGCCGTCCACCTGAATGCTGCGCGTCGCAAACTCCACCCCGATGGTGCTCTTGCTCTCTAGGTTGAACTCATTCCGTGTGAAGAGAGAGAAGGTTGCTCTTCCCTACGCCCGAGTCCCCAATCAACACAACTGGGGAGGGAAAGAGGAGGAGGATGAGACAAGTGTGTTAGGATACTGTATGTGTGATGGGAGAGGTAGGGGCCATATAGATCCATGAAATGTTGACATATCATAAAGCAGTGCCTCTAAACGCTGGTTTCAACAGAACCCAGGGGCTTTGTGTTTGTGCGTGAGTGATTTACGGGCAGGGGTGTCAGACTGGGGCTTGAAATGGTTAAAAAAAAGTGCTAGAATAGTTTTGGTTGTGGGAGGGGCCCAGAATTTTGTGCTACATCCCTGTTTATGGGATATGAAAAACGGATTTTTACTTTAAGTAGGAGTGTAACAAATTACAAAACACAAGACTTGAATCAATACAGAACATTAGTGTTACAACCCAATAGTGCTTGAGAATATGCCTTTTTCATTTTAAATTCATTACGACATGTATATCAGTCTGTGAAATGAAATAAATGAGGTTTTTCCCAGCTCCATTTTAGTGGTAGCACAGCATTGTTTAACAGACCAAATGAATGGTGATTTGTCTGTGTATTATGCTGTGTAATACTGGATTGATCTGTGTGTCTGATACAGCCATCCTTCCTCGTGTGTGTTGTCTGACTGATAATTAACCACATAAACAACCATTCTTTTAGTTGAACTGCTGTACAGCCTGTTTTGGGTGTCAGCGTACAGAACCACTGGCATAGAGGCCGAGCTACAGGATCAGAGCAGCTGAAGAAACGTGTACGTTTGAGGCCAATTAACCCCCCAAGTCCATGAAGATGTACGGTTATTTCATCCATGCCATCAAATAACCAAAACAAGAATTTAAGCCTTGCATTGTGCACCTAAAGGATTATAAATGAGGGTTTTGCTGTTTGTCTTGCATCTTTAATATATACTCCATACGCTTGACCTATCAAAATAAGAGCGTGGCCTCATATTGCTTCTTCTTCTGAGGGCAGGTAGGGAGGCTTTAAGCTATAATGTCAATTTTGTTTACGAATCCTCATTCAAAACTTTCTTTATACCTCCGAGATTCATAAGCCATCTACAAAAAAAACAAACAAATGGAATGTGACACCAAAACTTGGACTTTTATATTGAAAGCTTCAGAAAGTCAGGACTGTGGAGATCCAGCTGTGGGTCTGAATAGCTCCTGCACCCTACTATTGAGCATCCATAAAGTGACGGCATGGATTGATTATTAACAGGCCTTCCTTGTGTTGTCAGAGGAAAGTGATTGATCAGGCATGCATGGACCAGGGCTGAGCCGGGCTCCAGAGGTGGAGCCTTTTGTTTTCTCTCTCCCATAGCTCGACGAGGAAAGGAAAGGAAATAGAGCCGAACTTTGTCCCTGTCGACATCGCGCTGGTCTGGGCTGCAGGAAGCTGATAACAGGCTTCATCAAAGCCTGAATCGACAGGTTTAGACCGCTTGGTCCTTCCTGTTTCGGCCGAGTACACAGAAACAGAGAGAGAGAGAGAGAGAGAGAGAGAGAGAGAGAGAGAGAGAGAGAGAGAGAGGGGAGAGCCTCCGGCAGATGCCCTATTCATCCCACAGAGGATACTTTGTTACATCTAAATGGCCCTTTGGCTTCCACAGGCCCAGGATGTTAATGTGCCACAGGAGCTGATATCACGATCAAAGGAAGTCATTCTGGATCCAACTGGGATCTCTAGCCTATGCACACGGACCTGGGTCTGGTACCGCTCCAGTCTGATGGAACTGATCAGACCCAGTGATAGTCATAATAACACCGATGCACAAAGTTAGGAGTTGCAGCATTGTCATTGAATAAGAGCATGCAGGCTGGGTAAGACTCCTCATCGGAGGATGGATCTATTGATCAGGAGAGGCAGAGGCTAATCCTAGGCCTTTAATACCGACCTCATAAGGAATAAAAATAATAAAGCAGGAAAGTGTTCCCTCAAACGCCCAATCCTGCTCTATACGAGTTGATGAAAGTTTAATAGAAAGGCTGAGCACGGATAGGGTGTTGCATCCCATACCTATAAATATAGCTGCAGACGTTGTAATGTTACAATGACAGCGTTATGTTGTAATAACACCAACCGATTATCATCCGGGCAGTTTCAGAGACAAACATTAGTCCGTTTCGCTTAGAAAATGCGCATATCTATAGTCTGTGAAAATGACACAATAGGAGATGTAAACGCATCTCTTAAGCTCTGTCGGTGTGAGTCTAAAGGGGGAATGCAGTCATCTTTTTATTTATTTATTTATTTATTTTACCTTTGAACAAGAAATCGTATTCGTCGTCTCGGTTCCCCATTCTAGACGAGGCCGCTCCAACGCTAGTCTCCGGTAGAGGATGTGTGAAGAGTGTGCGTATGAATTGTCGTTATATGCCAGAAAATATATATATGGTAAAGGTCTGCGCTGAGACTCTGCGCCAGTGGTGGCTGTCAAGGCGAGCTGGCCGCAGAAAGGGAGAGCTCCCAACTCTGCAGCGGGAGGGGAGGAGTCCCTGCGCTTCACATACCTTCCTCAGGGGGGAGAGGGGGGGGGGGCGCTTTACTCGCATGCCAGCAGACAGGCCCACCATCACCATGCAGCTGGAGACACACAGTCGTTTATTTTTAAGTGTTTTGTTTGAAGGATAATCCCATGACATGAATCATCTCATTTTCGAGGGGGTCTTTAAAAAAATTAAACAGCAAATACAAAACACTAAATACATTCACACAGCACTATATATATATATATATATATATATATATATATATATATATATATATATATATATATATATATATATATATATATATATATATATATATACACTACACACACTCACAGGCCTATAGACACACAAGTAAAAGCCCAATAAGTTTGCATACATCCAAATGTGCCACTATTTAAAGTAGATGCACAAACAGACACAGACTGGAGACACACACAGTCGTTTACAATACATAATACAATATAGGAGACCATAAATCACACTTTAAGCTTGATTTCGATCTGTGTGTGTGTGTGTGTGTGTGTGTGTGTGTGTGTGTGTGTGTGTGTGTGTGTGGGTGGGGGGTAATAGCCTTGGAGTGAGTATGACTCTAGAGTCATAGTGAGAGGAACAAAGTGTCTCCCCTGTGCTTTCTGACCAGGGTGGGAAATCTGTAGCAGGAAAAGTTAACCCTCTCCTTGATTTCATGTAGTTTATGGAGAAGGAGAACCAGGAAATGAGAGCAGGGGGAAATGCAACGCTACCAAGCCACGGCCGAGCAAAGTGTAGCCTAGTTACATTTTTCGAGAGGTATTACTGTACTTGAATTCTGGAAGAGAGTCAGACCAATTGCAAATATACAGTCTCCATATACTGTATATTAAGTTAGATAAGCTAGACTTCCTCAGTGACAGCTGCAGAGTTCTAATTAAAATTACAAACAGTATCTTTTTTTAAAATTAAGGAGAAAATATGGACTAAAAAATACAATAACATTGTAACTTTTGTTTTGGTTTTGTAACAGCAACTCCAAGGAAACAAAGGCATCCATTGTGATTTATTTAGTGAGCTCAAATTAAACCCATTTAGATCTAATATCGTCAATTAAACAATATTATCATATTATATTAGATTCAACTTTATTGTCATAGCACAGAGCAGGCCTACAGGTAGGCTACTGAAGGAAGGGCAAAGTATATAGGCCTACAGATTGAGAATAGTAATTTAACAAATGGGAAAATCTGTGATATTTTGTTCAGGTAGACAGTTGGGTTTGTGTATATAATCCCATATGGGATTTAATTGCATCGTTATAAAAGCACAATGTGTTTTTTTCTTTTTTAGTGGATTTTCCGGTTTTACGGCGTGCTGACAGCTTGCCCCGCCCCCAGCCCACCAGCTCTGCTCCTATTGGTTTAGCGGAAGGTCAGCTGCTGGCAGAGACCCACGTGCAGCTACGCGCATTTCAAGATCAAGATGGCAGCCTCCGTGTGTCGGTGCTACGAGGTTAGACACCCATTCATGTCCTTTATCACAGCTCTGAAGTGTCCGGTAGATCATTTGGTGGCGAGAGGAGACAGAAACGATTTGTTGTTCGTCTTTTCACGTCCAGTTATGTTGGCTGGGGGAGAGATGTCCGAGAGAGAAGGCCTTGTTGCATCAGACTGACCGGGAGGTTTCTTAATGTTCTTGTTTCTAGCAACGTCTGAAATTAATGTTCTGCTTTAGGTTTGTTGCTGAAAAGATGTCTGTGTATATTGGCTTAAAACCGGTAGTGTTTAGCTAAACGCATGGGTTGATAAAGCTCTCAGAATCTGTGAACTCTTTATCACTTCCTAAGGCCATAGATTGTATATTAATATACAGTATTAATAATATACAGTCCAGGCTTCAGACCCATTTTTATAGACTTGCTTTATGTGTTACCGTCCCCTTTAACAATGTTTTTACTGCTCTTTATTCATTTTTAAAAATTCTGATTCTCTTGCTTTTACCCTTTTTATTTGCACTTTTTTGTTGTTTATTTCGAAGGTGCTAATTATTATTATTATTATTTATTTATAAATAGTAAGCCGTTTAGACTCTTCCATAGCCAGCAGGTAATGCAGCATTAATAACAATGGTATAATCTCTATTTAAGTCATGCTGGGTTCTGTCACCTGACAAGGCATTTCAGTAATCTTGCCAGTGCAAATGGTTTTATCATCACATACTTTAGTTTGACAACTATTGGGACTAAAACATTTCTTTTTAGAGTTTTAATCAACCCCCTATTTGTATCTTATATTGCTGTTCTTACCATGTAATTATGATCTTAACTGTAGCACTTTTTAGCAGATTTGCTCCGAATGTAAAGTGCATTTCAAATAAAATCTATTATTATTATTACTACATATGGTGTCCCTATAGCATCAAAATGTATGAGTCTTTCTAAAAACTAAGGGTGCACCATTTTAGGTACTACTTGACAAAATAAAGTTGATTTAAAACATTAGCAGGGACAAAATATGTGACTGTTCGGGTCATGTCAAAATGTTTCCAACTCATAGTTAAACCCACTACCCATGCAGGTACAGAGAGGTGACAAATTAATGGAAAAGCTGAATGTTGACTGACAAGCATAACAAGTTGTACTGTATGAATGTATAAAAATGCTGAGCTGGCCTTCTTTATAATTGCTTTTTGGATCGAGATTGCAAGAGGAAAACTCTTAAGTGTCAACCATACCGTATTAACCTTTTTTTTTCAATGTACTGCCATTTTCCCATTTTAAATCCTTGCTCATTACTGTGAGGGCATGGCTCCTTAGTTTCCCATTAACCACCTGCCACTCATTCAGAGTCCGTGTATGTTTCTAACAGTGGCTCTCATCCCGCTACCTCAGCAGAACAAAAAAACATAATCAAGGACTCCTCCGATCCAGGCCACGAACACTTTCAGTTACTCCTTCAGGAGATAGGTCTGTCAGAACCCAGTTACTCCTTCAGGAGATAGGTCTGTCAGAACCCGTACATCCAGGTTCAGAGACAGCTTTACCTCCACAGCCATCACAACTCTAAACATTCAATTACAGAAATAAGACTTCATCATGCTGAATGATTGGCTTGCCTGTTTTGCACTGCATTTACACTTTTCCAGTACTATGCTCTTTTTAAAGTGTGAAAGTACAGCGTGAGTAAGTGAATGAATGTTTGCTACTATGCACTAGAAGTCCCATTATGTGTATGTGAGGGTATGGTTTGTATAAGGGTATGGCGTGTGAATGTATACTTCTAGGCACTGAAAGGAGTAGCATTTAAATTTCCTTGTGACAATGTTTTACAATGACAAATAAATGATAGAATTTTTTTCTCTCCACTTGCAGCTGGTTGGCCGACGAGCCTTGGCCTCTGCTCCCGGCCTCTGGTCTCTTCAGGGTGCAGAGGAGATGTCTACACGTTACATCGGAGCTCAGCTGCAAATGTGCAGGTACACGCTTACAGCTCCCATTTATCAGTTGTTTGTGTAACTTTAGAAGAATGAATTTAAGTTAGAAATGTGTTTTTTTTCCCACCTAATTGTTTTTTAAAGGCCTTCTTCCATACTAAATAGTTACCCTGGAAATCCAGAGTTCTCGCGAGAGCACAATTTGAATTATCGAGTTACTCTGGCATCGAGTAGCGCTGCTCGTTAACTATGCCCTTGTAGCCGAGCTGCACCAATCACATCGGTGTATCTGATATAGGCGGGCCAGAGGCGAGTTAAACAGATGACGACATTTTAATCTACCAGTTAGCTCCGCTGGTAGCTAAGCGTATGGGGCTCTGGGCCACCCCGTGTGTTGTTGTGATTGGTCGTAGTGTTTGCAATTGCGTGCAATGAGGTTTTCAAACGCACGCTTGGTGCCGTCCCTCAAGATGGGCGACTTTCATTACTCAGTGCCAGACCCTTGACCTTTCAGATTTGGGTCTGGATATCCTCCCTACTAAATAGTACCGCTGAGTGTAAATAATTGATTCTCCAGTTAAAATTGATCTTGGTTCAAGTGATCTGATATCAATTAATAAAACCGAAATCAATCTTTTAATATGCTTTTCACCATAGATGCGAATTGACCTTCTCTTTGGGTTTACGTTATGAGAATCTCGTATTGGTATT
Source organism: Percina caprodes (assembly GCA_013375575.1). NCBI lineage: Eukaryota > Metazoa > Chordata > Actinopteri > Perciformes > Percidae > Percina > Percina caprodes. The sequence continues at coordinate 20,954 of JABXJD010002751.1, read as the reverse complement.
GTAACTGAAGTTTTAATGAGATTAAATTGGACATGTAATCAAATCGGAACCTTGTGGTTCGAAATCCTTGGCAATACCCAGTCCTACTAACCAGCACATGGACTCTGGTTTGTTCCTTCTTTCAGTGCCACAGACCGATAAAAACAGACTTCCCATTAAAAATGTGAATAATCTGTTCACTCTGGTGTCTAAACGTCTGTCTGTCCAACTAAAGTCCTGTTCATCTCAATAGGTGCGATATGCTTCAGGACGTAAAGGTTTCCTGGGAGAGTTTGTGGATAATCTGCCAGGAATTCAGTAAGAATCAGGAGATGAAAGAGAACATAAAGAAGTTCAGAGAAGAGGCCAAGAGGCTTGAGGAGTCCGATGCTCTGCAACAAGCTCGCAGAAAATATGTAAGAACATGGTTTGGTTTGTAGCCTTGGGGATTTTTACATTAGACAATATCTCTTTAAATAATGAGGGATTTCTTTGCATTAATGTAATTTATCTGCACCAACCAGGATTTGCTTAACATTATTGTTTTATTTCCTTCAATAGAAATCTATAGAGTCTGAGACAGTGAAGACTTCAGAGGTGTTTAAGAAGACATTTGGCTCCCTGTCAGAGACTGTCAAGGAGGTAAGGTATCAGCAGCACTTTGTCTCGGTTACCAATAAACCAGCCGTACTGCTACACCGTGGGTGTAAAAAAATCCAAATCAATTTCTTATACTATATATTTAACCACGTTGTCTTACTAATTGCATCTATCTTGTGTGTGTGTGTGTGTGTGTGTGTGTGTGTGTGTGTGTGCATGTATTGGCATAATGGCCATAGGGTCTTGACGAGGTGAGTCGGACTGACATCGGGAAGAAGATCAAGGAAAGTGTGGAGGAGGCTGCCAAGACAGCCATGCACTCTGCTGAGACCGTCTCCAGAGGAGGAGAGAAACTGGGCAGAACCGCGCATTCAGGGCCATCTCACAGGTCAGAAGAGAAAACATTATATTCCTACATTTCCAAGCCTTTAAGCTCAACATGACAGTCTCTTAGTTAACACTAAGCAGAGGTTCATGGGCCATTATTCTTGCTGTACAAATGAAGTCACACAAACATTTGCACAGGTTGGTAAGTGAAGGAAACAGAATTGCTTATTGTTCTCTACTTTTCACTCCCGTTAGTTCTGACTAACTAATATTTGGCTGATGCTGTAACAAATGAGTCGACAGCGACAGGTTGTTTCAGAGAATATACTGTGATATACTGAGAGTACTGTGTGTGATGTTTAGGGTGTGGAGACCATGAAGAAGGAGATAGATGTCGGCGATGCCGGTGCTTACAGAGCTCCTTCGCAGCTAAGGAAGAGAAGCGATTTCTCCTCCAAAGGAGCCGACAGCTCCAGAGTGTTCGAGGCCAATGAGTGAGTAGCTGTTGGAAGGTGTTTCCCTTTTCACCCCCTCTGCTCTAAGAATATATTGTCACCTGCACAATGTATGCCTATTAAAGGTGCAGTAACCGATGCTGCGCAAAGATTGTTATTTTAACTCAACTGCCAAACAAATACAACCCTCTTTGTAGCTCCGCCCCAAATTCACGGACGTATAACTACTGGCCGGCCGGCACATTCACATGCTGCCTCCCCCCCTACCCCCATAGCATCAACTGTGGGCGCCTTTTGCCGATTGGCTGTTATAGTTTTTTGTGGCTCGTGCGTTCTGTTCTGTTTGTTTTCCACTTACACAGCCAGGCTGTTTTTTCAACGCACACAGAAAATAGAGAGCTAGTTGACCGTGAGGAGATATTCGCTGAATTTGACAAAAAGTGTATTGGAATAAATCCACTTACTGTACCTTTAATCCATTACCAGATTTGTTTGGGGGTGGCAGTAGCTGAGTCCGTAGGGAGTTGGGTTAGGAACAGGAGGGTCGCAGGTTCAAGTCCCCATACAGGCCGAAGGCGGAGTGGACTGGTAGCTGGGAAACATATTGTAAACATCTCTAATGTCGGATGTGACTTTTTTTGCAGAGAGGATACGGGTGTTGTTCTCCACAAAGACTCTAAGTGGTACCAGCAGTGGAAGGAGTTCAAGGACAATAACATTGTTTTTAACAGTAAGGAAATCCTTTGGAATTAATGTTGTATAATAAATCACCTGTAATTTCCTTTAAAGGCAGCAGGTGGCACCAGATTCTTTACAGTAGTGCATTATAAAGAAAGTTAGTCCAGGCGTCAGGTGTAGACCATAGAGCCCTCACAGGTGCAGCTGTCCTCCACCATTAGCACTGAAAACACTTATCAATATTATGTATATTTGTTTTTGTTGAAACAAGTTCAGAATCACAATCATTAGAATCACCAAAGGATTCAATGCCAAGTGAGTTGGTGGTTGGTTAAATAAATAAATGAATAAATAAATACAGAAACAAATGTATACAAAATAGCTGTTTGACATAAGAACAAGAAAAGCAAAACACCTCAGTATTTTCCTTTTTGTTTCCTACAGGATTCTTTGAGATGAAGATGAAATATGATGAAAGTGACAACGCCTGGTCCGAGCATCCAGAGCTGTGACTGACCGAGTCACCGGCTTCCTAGGTAATGCTCCATTATAGTTAGTTTGAATTTAGCAGTTTCTTGTCATTGTTTTCTTGTAATCTCTTTCTCTAAACTGATCCACACACACTATGATAAACAATCTGTTCCCAAAACAGAATAAAACCTGATATCTCATATCATTATAAAACAATGTGTGAAAATATAACAATATAAACAAGCAGACATTAACATGTTTGCCCATTTTTACCATCATAGCTTTTCATTTACGAAATAAAAGGTGACAGTTTTAATAAAATGTGTCCAATGTAGAGAAGATTGCGTGTTGTTTACAGCTGTGCTCCATGTCGTGGCCAGGTTTTGGAGATATATGTGGGTATTTCAAAGACGTAAGATTATAAACTTAGATTTGTTAATCTTTGCATCTATAGTAGCGGCTGATCTGTTTGTTTTTCAGGTGGTCTTTTCTCTAAACGGAAATGTCCGAGGTGTTGACAGAGATCGTGAAGGCAGACCCCACCTTTGACAAAGACTCTTTCCTCAAACAGTGTGAGAAAGACATCATCCCTAACATACTGGAGGTAAATAGACTTTTCTACTCTCTGTTTGTCCTCGACTCGAACTGCTTCCTTCATTTGTGTTAGAATTGACAAAGTCAAGCTGGAGCCGTCAGATTTGTCAAGCGAGTTCTGAGCAAGCTGAGCAGCAAAAGACATACGTAATCGCTGATGTCGGAAAACACCCAAAATAATGTACTGTAATGGAATGAAATCGCTTAGACAATGGAAACAGGTAGAATGTAACAGAATAAGTTTGGTTGTGTGGCTCAGTGTATTCTGTGAAATCCTCTCTGACGTTGTAAACAATAACCACTGACACAGTGTCGCTGTCCTTTCTGCAGGCCATGATCCGTGGAGAGCTGGACGTATTAAAAGACTGGTGCTACGGCTGTAAGTTATATGCTGCTGCCGCTACATTTTGAATTGTCCGCCCGCTTGTCGGCTACCTTTACTGTTAGTTACAGGCGCGCACATACAGTCTACTTAGCGAACGAAAAAAGGAGGGATTGATTGATGTTATTTGCACTGACGTTAATGATATAACACCATCATAACTCAAATGCCAGCCAACAGGATCATTGCAGCTCTCAGTAGCTCAAATTAGCAGAAGAGAGAATGCCAAATGCACCACAGCAGCCACACACACAAAAACGCGCACACAATATTGATACAGGTATACAAAATAATGTAGTCTTTCAACAAAATTAATATATATCTGAATAAGCCACTGAGTGCAAACTTGCTTGCAGACCTGTGTTCTAGGCTACTAATACCTGCTTTACAGTGCCGCCTACTGGCAGAATGCAGCAGACATATAGAGATAGACCATAACAGTGAACCTGTGATCTGGGCTAAAAAACTAATAACTAATGTCCAGTTGTATTCACAGTTATAAAGGCCTATGCTCACTGTAATGTTCCACTTACAAATGGGAGACAAGTTTAAAGAGCCCCATTAACCGGTTATAAAGTACTCCAAACAGTGTCACAATGTCTCACAGAAAACAGCCCTCGACCTGACAGCGCAGGTAACAACAACAGAGATTACGCTAGGAGTTAAAAGCCAGATACAATTACATACATGAATTACTATCATACTATTGGAAGTTCCTTCTGCGTCTCCTCGTTGTGTCTTGCAGAACGGCCCACGTTGACTCCGATATCATGATGGATGTTCATCAGTGGAAGTCCACTCAGTCGTTGTCAGTTATTCCTGAGATACTTTCGGCGGATCATCACTCAGAGCAGTGGAGCTGTCACGTAGCTGGCTGCCAGCTCCCGAGTGTTATAACGCTGTCGTCTGCAGCACTAACGCTAGCAGCAGATTCAAGGCTCTGCCTTTGCTGCTCTCAGCAGAATCTCCACGGCTCTTTGGTTATTAGGCCTATTTTTAAAAGCCTGAAAAAAAAGTTAATTTGTGTTCTTTTGCTCATTGTAGGCTATGATACTCAGCCATTGGTAATCAGTGACGTAGCCATCATCAGCCTTCAAACGTTGCCTCTAACTCAGGGGTGTCAAAAATACGGCCTGAGGGCCAGAACCGGCCGCCATAGCGCCCAATCAGGCCCACTGGAGGACTTGTGAAAATTGCAGAGGAAAAATTAATTCCAGATTTATCACTTTAATCTCGGTTAATCTGAGTTATTTTTCTGTAAATATACAACTTTAATCTGAGAAATTTTGAGTTTTTTTCTTGGAATGTTACCCATCTCTCCCAGGTCCAAAAAAAAAAATTAAATAAAATGTCTTCACACAATGGCCTTAGAACGCTGTCATAGCAGAAGCAACCTGTGTTTGCCAACATCAAGCTGACAAGAAACTCTGGCAGATAAAGTTCCTGTTGTTTCTGGAGTGATTTACTGATCTGACCCATTTAAGATCAAATTGGGGTTATGTGACCCATTAACTAAAATTAATTTGACAACCCTGCAAGTGAATAAGGGTAAAGTTAAGGGAATGGATAACCCAAAAATGCATCTCAAGCGCATTATTCAATAAAATAAAGACAGGATTTGCTGTTGTCACCTTTTTATTTTAATGATTAAATGTAAAAAAAAAAATCTTAACGATATGAAAAAACGACGGTGCATACAGGATTACAGCAGACTGTATAAAATGGTTTTAATGCTCTCCTCTCTTCATTGAAGCCTCTATGTTTACAGGCTTGTGGTGATGAGCAGTGTGCTAGGGCCAAATCAAATCTATGTTTGGTACTGCCAATTTGTTTTGTCATGGTTCATGTGTGCAATAAACATTACATACATCTTTGTGAGAAAAAACGTGGCAGAGAATCGTGATATCAATTCAAAGCTAAAAACGGGATTAACTGTTAAACAATGGAGGCGGGCAGGGCAAATCCCCAAACACGTGTTTTTGCGTGAAAAATATTCGCGCCGTTAAAAGGGAATTTGCGTTAACCCGTTATTATCGTGTTCATTTTGACAGGCCTACGTTTTAGATACTGTATATCTTGTGATATATGTATTTCACGTTCCACATCTCTTTGGCAATGTTTTAATGTATGTGTAAACAGGCCCAATGACTTTATCACAAAATGGAAACCCTCACGAACAGGGAACTACTGTTTTGGGCCGTTCACTTTAGGTTGCATACTAGTTTGTGTGAAGCTTCATTTTTGTCATTATTGTCATCTGTCCACAGACGTACAGTCAGCTGGCTCACCCCATTCAGCAGGCCAGAGGGCTGGGGCTGCTCTTCCAGTCCAAAATCCTTGACATTGACAACATAGATGTAAGTGCTTTCACACTTGTACACCAGCCGTCACACACACTGTGTCATACTTTACTGTGTTCTCTGATGTCTAAAGTGATTATAATTACTTTTTCTTCTCTGTATTGAGCTTTTTCTTTTAAAAGAATAACCCCTGTTAAGTGTGTTCTTCTCATTTCATTGTTTGTTGATTGTCTCTCGCTGTGTTGTAGCTAGCGATGGGTAAGATGATGGACCAGGGCCCAGTGTTGATCATCACCTTCCAGGCTCAGGTTGTCATGGTGATCCGCAGCCCCAAAGGAGAAATCGGAAGGAGATCCAGTCAGTAAACTCATAATTGAAATTAGATGAGCACTCAATAACACATGAGATAACACTTGTTATGAATTGATACTATAAATAAAAATTGAATGTCCTCCCTCTCCTTACTGTCTCTTCGGGACTGACCGTCTGCTCTTCTCCTCCCTTAACAGGAGAAGGTGATGAGGATGATGTATGTTTGGGCGTTGTGTCGGGACCAGGAGGAGCTGAACCCAAACGCAGCCTGAGACTCCTTGATATCTCTGCCTCCAGCACCGAGCAGGCTCTCTAGGAGGAGGCAGAGCGCAGATGAAAAGGCAGACATGGGACACACCAACTGTAAAGGGCAGAAGATACAGAGATGTGCCTGGAACACCTGCACGTACTGACTCACACATACATAAACATCTGAGCGCAGGGTTCACCCATGCTCCTGTGTCGTGCCAAAGACTGTATTTGCACACACACTCACATCGAAATGCCGCCAATGCACATATATTCATCCACTGTATGGTGCAAGGATATACATGAACATAGAGATAAACTACGGTATATGATATGTGATAGAAAACGTGCGTGTGTCCAGCAATATGTGTGTGTGTGTTGTCTCTTGCACCGGTCAGCTTGATGTTTGGGTTTCCAGGTGGAGAGTGAATACAGAACATTTTCGAATGGATGGAACCAAGTTTTTCACAAACTGGCTAAAAAAAATGAGCCCGTGCCATTCCTTTCATTATTTTATTCAATGGTAGAATCCATCCATACCAGCCTGGTGGCTAGTTTTAAGAAGACTGGTGGGGGAAAAAATGGACATGGCGCTTGTGAATTTGCCCTATTGTCTTGAGAGAGATATATGAAGAATAAAACTAGGTTTAATGTGTCAAATAATATAAAAAGGAAATACAAATTTGGGCAGTGGGGTGGAGCCTTATTGCAGCAACCAACATACCTTGTTAATTCAAGTTAAATCACAATTTAGTCACAAGGAGTCTACTAGTTACATGTATAATGTCATCTGTGGCTCCAGAGGGAGCTTTTAAAAATAAATGAAATAACCCTGAATCTTTAGATTGGGCTTGAGACAGCTAAAAATGGTCTAACAAAAGATGCCATTTGCATTATGGGAAACAGTGTTTTTTTAGTCTGGTTACGGGATGTACGGTGCGGATACAAAGCCTGACACGCCTGTCCGTGAGGATCTGCTGACAAATGTGTGTACATTTTGCCTAGGCAAACACAAAATGTAATATAAAAATAACTGCACATCCACTTTCTGGAGTATATCTGGCCCTTCAATGACCCCTTTAACACTTCACCAAAAAAAAGACACATAAGAGAAGGTGAAATTCAGCGAGACACAGTCTTCAATGTTTTAAGAGAGAAAATCTGTTTTCTTTTTTTTCTAGGCCAAATTCCCATGGACCATTAAATGAAAAGCATCTTAAAAGGGGCTGCACTCGAAATACTGGAGTCATTCTCTGCTCAAGACGCCATTACTCCACTTTATCTTTACACAGCAAATATTTGTTTGCTGCTCCATAATATTCTGAATATCAAGTACAGCCCCTTTTTCTTGCATTGGCTTCAAAATTTGGCTGTGGTAGTTGCTGCTTGGTTCCTGCTGGCTTTCATATCAGAACCTTATCAAAAACATACATAGTACAACAAGTAAGATAAAGATTGACCCATATAATATGTGATGTAATGACCTGTGTAGTCAGGCTCCATGCTGTGATGTGTACTGTAGCTCAGAGCGCCCAAGAAAACACAAGCAGCTGGAGATAACATGGCCTTGTGTTTGAATTTGAAAGGCAGCATATGTTTTCTCAAGTTGTTGTGCATTGGGCTCCCAGCCACTGTATATTCTGTACAACCACAATAAGAACTGTATTGTATCTACATATTAATATAAGCTCTCAACTCCTTGTAAATATATTAAATGTGGAGTACTGCTTCTTTGGGACCACATTCAAATATGTCATATGTCATTATGGCAGCTTTGTTGTTTGAGGATCATTTGCCATCTCATGCTGTAAATTTTTCAGCTGTTTTACTAAAAATGTTTGTTTTTCTGTTATGCATGTGGTTTTTCAAGAGTTTAGTGCTGAAGATGAAAACTTGAATGAATACGCACATTACTGTACCCGTTGTCAACTGTTTTCTGACACTGTGTGACCCCGTGGGCCTCTACTCCCGATTGAACACATTTATGATTGTACTGTAACTCTCTTTCCTTGACTACTTCATTCATTTACAGAAACATCCCATGATTGTGAAGCTGAGCTCCTGGCAAATAACTTTAGTACCTACATTATAAGACGGGAATTTGAGCATGTTTTAACAGTTGTCATTCTCGGCCAAAGCATGCGATGTGAGATGGTCTAACTAGAATTCATGATTTCTGCTGGTCACACCATGCTCAAGTAACATTCCTGGTGTGTTCTGATGATATTTGTCATTCATATGTCAAATAAAACAGTAGTGCTGTCAGTTAAACGCGTTATTAACGTTGTTAACGCAAACCCATTTTAACGGCATCAATTTTTTCTATCGTGAGATTAATTTTTTTCCACATGCTGTTGCAACAACTAGTAACGTTAGAAAAACTACAACACCACACCAGATCTAGCTAGACCGAAACAACACAACAGGCACGCCACGCACACGCCGCTTGGGCTTGCGAGCCGGCCAAACAGTAGTAACGCTACGTTTTGAGTGGATGGCGAGCGCGTGACATGGAAATGGATCCCAATAAGATTCTGAATGGAAAGTTTACTTTTTAAAAGTTGCCAAATGGTTCCATTGACAAGACCAACACATCGTCCTCGTGAACATATTCGCAGCACGTCCAGTCTGAAATACCACTTGATGGCCAAGCACACAGCCGATGCCAGTCCCCTGTCAAAGTATCTTTTTCACCCTTTTATTGATGGACAGTGTTGCATTGTGTGAGAGATTATTTGTTCCAAGTGTGAATGTTAGTGTGAAGTTGAACACTGCAGTAGTATATGCCAATGTTGTTTTCAATAAAAAATTTGCATAAAGCAAGCCAATCCACTTTTCCATGTTGATAAGAGTATTAAAATGAGAAAAAAAAATAATGGGACTAAAAGAAATTAAGGGACATTTAGAATAGATAAAAATGTGTGATTAATTGTGAGTTAACTATGACATTAATGCAATTAAATATTTTAATCGTTTGACACCACTAACGAATATTTTAAATGAACTAACTTGAACAATATGCTAGCGAACCCATTGGGTAAACATGCATGCCAAGCTGTGAAGAGGAGCCTTTGGCAGCAGTATCCAGCCAGAGCGTAGAGCAGCTTCCTGCTTACAGCGGGTCCACAGCATAATAGCTCAACAGGTATCGGTCAGATTGCCATTAGAGGCTGACATTTTTGGGAATCCCATGGGTCACGGATCTCGTGGATTCCTGCAGGATGGGAGTCATATTTACTATTAATCACGGGATTTGGACGGTACAGGATAAATGGTTAACGGGAGCAGACGGGAGCGGAATCAACCAATAGCAAAGACGACAAAAATCTAAATGCACCTAAATGCAAAAAAAGTAAATGCACCATTTCGTAGTTTCCTTTAATACGCCTACAATGTAACGCAATTAAAAATAACCACGACCCAGCTGTCCCAGAAGCCATCAGTGCTTGTCACGGCTTACCGCCGTAATTCAAAGAGCAGTGATGGAGGGAGCTAACAGCCGCGGAGGAGTCGATGTGGCAAAAAATGATTTACAGCGCAAAGTCAGAAGTAATGACATGTCTATTAAATTCACAGAACTGGTCGGAAAGTCTGAAATATTAATTAAGTTTAAGAGAGTAGAATGTGATGGTGATAGCACGATGTACGCTGCTTGTAAGACATGCTTAGTCTTAGTCAAGTGACGAGGGACGAGCGGTCTGAAGAGGCACACTTTCGAGGCAAATTGGAAAGAATCAGCCAAGCATCGCTTCGTTCATCAAGCGAAAATTGCCGTCAGGTGTCAAGTCTCGTCTGACTGACAAAATTGCTCGCATGTGCAGCCAAGATCTCAGACCCTTTGCTGTGGTAGAGGGAAAGGCTTTACCAACTAGCACAGGAGCTGCTCGACATTGGAGCCAAATATGGAAGTAACGTGCAGGTGGAAGACATACAAATACAATAAATGAGTAAAATGCAGCTTTATGTGCTGTTTGGGTTTATTAAACTATTGCAGACATGGTGTGAACTATGTACTGTTATTCTTTTATTTGCTGTCTTCCATTTTCTGGAGAAAGTCTAGAAACAGGCTCAGCAGCTGGTCTAAAACAGGATGGAGAGCAGATTAAATCAGAGTCTATGTATTAACTAAACACTAATCGAAGAAAAAAATAAATGGGAGCGGTACAGGATGAGTCAGTTTAAACAGGAGCGGATGAGGACTCAATTTAAGAGAGGGATGGGATGGGATTAGTTTTAAACTTTGGTCTGGGAGGGGACACAAGATTTCTTTCTATGGGAGTGGGATGGGACAGATGAAAATCCACCCCGTGTCATCCTCTAATTGCCATCTCATATGGTATGGATATTTATGGTCCTCAGACAATGAAGCTTAATGTTTTTCAAATCCTCAGCTTTAATCTAGCATCTTTGTTGGGTTCGATCTTCAGCAAATCTTGCATGAAATTTTCTTGGGACCCAGAGGACAAACTGTCTACTTCATGAGCTTTCCTCTAGCGCCATTATCAGATATCACAACTTTCACATTCTTCCGATTGGAATAGATTTGTTTACAACAAGTTACAGCTGACCCAGCAACCTAACATGTTAGCATGTCTGAAAATATATTTTGTCAACTGTGTAGAAAAACAACAAGGTTCACTTAAAAACTAGTCTTGCTTTGCTTGCTCAGACCTTCCTCCACAGTGCTGTGGAGGAGGGTCTGGCTAGTCCACTCAGCATTCCCGGGATGGGAGAAAAACGTGCTCTGGTTTATTGGCATTTCTTTAAACCAATCACAACCATCATGGTGGTGCTAGGCACCAGACAGCGCCATGGTGCCCCTGCAAAATAGCCTCTAGAAGGAACTTGTTTAATGTGTATGTTCAAAGATTGTTTTAGTCGTGCAACAGAAAAATGATTGGACAGATAGTCTAGCTAGCTTTCTGGATTTAACCTGCAGAGATCTGAGGACCAGGTAACCATAGTCCTCAGATTGGACAGATAGTCTAGCTAGCTGTCTGGATTTACCCTGCAGAGATCTGAGGAGCAGTTAACCATAGTCCTCAGATTGGACAGATAGTCTAGCTAGCTGTCTGGATTTACCCTGCAGAGATCTGAGGACCAGGTAACCATAGTCCTCAGATTGGACAGATAGTCTAGCTAGCTGTCTGGATTTACCCTGCAGAGATCTGAGGACCAGGTAACCATAGTCCTCAGATTGGACAGATAGTCTAGCTAGCTGTCTGGATTTACCCTGCAGAGATCTGAGGACCAGGTAACCATAGTCCTCAGATTGGACAGATAGTCTAGCTAGCTGTCTGGATTTACCCTGCAGAGATCTGAGGACCAGGTAACCATAGTCCTCAGATTGGACAGATAGTCTAGCTAGCTGTCTGGATTTACCCTGCAGAGATCTGAGGACCAGGTAACCATAATCTACCAGAGTTTAGAATTACATCACAAAGAAAGCGGAAGGTACGGACATCCGGCTGAGAAGTGTGACTACCGGCAGAATTTCCAAAGGCACTCTAACATTCGCAGAAGTGAAACGTGCATGTAGACTACACTCCCGTCGCCAGACTTCGGTCTTAAGGGGGGGGGGCTATGAAATGCATGGGAGGGCACAATTATTATTAGCCTACAGTACGTATATTTATAATAATCATATACTCTATTGGCGCAGCACGTAATCATCACGTTAAAGTTTAACTGTTATACATAATCAACAGCTATATGACTAGGTAACATACAGCCTACACCACACATAGAAGCAATGTTATGAATATCCATAAAACACTTGACTATACAACATATTATATGTTACACCAGAAGCATCTCTCAAACATGTTAAAGCAGTCAACAGAGGGATATGCATTGACACACACACACACACACACACACACACACACACACACACACACATGCACACGCACAGATACTTTGAACCAACAGGTGTCGTGCCAACGTGCTTATCCCCACCAGGATCTGTATCCCCTGGCGCGGGAGCGTGCGTGCACAGAGCGGAGTTTAACTGCTGCCCTTGAATTGTTTACAATTTGCTACATGGAAGGGTTATTAATGACATCAGATCTGGTTGTGAATGGATCTGCACTACGATAAGTCTATCACGTGGAAATGATGCTAATTGATTTAACTTCACTACAGAATGGCGACAACGATGAGACCTGATAAGGATTATTCATTTCCATTTAATGACATGGAAGGTGACGACTTTGGTGAATGTGGATCACCTGACTGTGTGAGTAGGCCTAGTATCTCACATGCACATGAAAACTATGAAAACATGAATCTAGAAACTTTTGACCCCAATGAACATAAACTGTATGAAATGGAGAACAATATTGACCCTGATAAATACTGATAAACTTTCTTTTTAGTAAGGCCGTGATAGGCTGTTGCGGTGTAGATTCCCATCAATCAAACAAAATCACACCATTGTTTCTTTATATTGTTAATGTTTTAATGATAAAGAATGCAACATTAATGCAACACAAAGTTAGCAACTATGATAATATAAAATTAAAGTAATTTATTTTAAGAAATCTGTGCCTCGTATGTATACACCGCCATCGACTTGAGCAACAAAAAGCTCTGGCCGCCCGCCAAGGACGCTTTTTGTTGTTTCAGAATATAGAGTGCTGTATTATGATTCACTTTGTCCAAGCTTGCTTAGAGTTAGCAGCTTTGTATGTTTTGTGTGTGTCTGTGCTCACAATAGAAAATTAAACACTGCGTGTGTGTGTGTGCGCTTTGTTTTTCTCATTTCCAAACAGACATGCTTTGATAGATGTCCACGGGTCTGGCCATTGACACTGCTTGATAAACGTATGGATTTGGTAGTATAGGGATGATAGATCAGGCTTTAAATAACACATGCCTGTAGATTCACACACGCGGGGTCAATATATAAGGGACCTAATCCCACAGCTGTCTGTTGTGATGAATGACTAGGGACGTCCTACCACTAACCTCCTTTGGTCCTCCAAAGTCTTCTTACTTCTCCTGACTGCCACTGAAGCCTACTGGGTTTTGATTCCTATGTCCTTTAAGTTTTTAGGTAGATAGATAGATTTTAGAGATAAAACTAGGCCTATTTAAATCACAGGATATGATAAGAGCATTCTTATAGGAAAAGTACATGTTTTGCCCCTGAGCATAGAACACTCTTATTGTACCTGAATGAAAGGGGTTGGATGCATCCCAGCAACAGCCTGGAGGCAGCGCAGCGCTCTCCTTTATCTACTTCTTTTATTATGTTCCTGGTAGCATACTACGAAGAATACACCGCGATGTGCTCTTGGCTACATACTGTAATAAAAGGCTTTCAGTGTAGTGAATGCAGCAACATCAGACCATTATGTGAGCAGATGTTATACATTGTTTAAATTTCATGAAATTCACATAGCTTATTCTAATACTTACATTAACCTTTGTGGTGGTTTTGGTTTGAAGTAACATACTTGAATAACACATTTTGTGATTTTATTTCCCCAGCAAGTTAAATAGCATTTAAAGGAGTTGATTAGTTTTGAAGGAAAAATTCGATAGCTTGACACGCAGAAAAACCCTTCTTGTATCCAAACATACTGCACATATTTAGGGCTTGCTGCACTGCTCTTATCTTTATATGCACAAAGTTGGACAACTTAGCAGTAAAAAAGAATTGCTTAGGAATATGTGATTGGTATTGGTCCCACTAAGCAAATTGTGATTGTGAAACATATTCATGTAATACGTCACTTGTGTATGACCAGTTTTTTAAAATGCTTACACCTCACTGTGGGGTTGCCAGGCAAACAGCAGATACTCACTTTTTTGTGTTAGCCTTTGACACAGTCAGGGCAGGCTAGCTTCTTCCCCCTGATTCCAGCCTCTGTACTAAGCTAAGCTAACCGGCTACATACAGTGACCAAACATGAGTGTTCTCATCTAACGCTCTACAAGAAAGCAAATTAACTTATTTCCCAAAATATCAAACTATTCATGTAATCCTGTCAAATGATAATTACTAGAAGATATTGACAGAAGGGGTTGAATATAACTTTCTGTGCTTTTGTAAAAACTGTTGATAATGATTGATTACAATAGAATCTCACACTAATCTCACATAATACACTAATTTCAATGTTTTATGCCAATACCCATTCTACCATACTATTCTGTGTGCCAGAAAAAGATTAAGCATGTCCCATGCCAATACATATCTCAAATGAAGTATGCATTGGAACAAGCATGTCCTACTGCATCCGGTCGCATTTTGCAGTATTCAAACCAGCATGCTTTTCTGGCTATTCTGACACACAATCCTTTGCGACATTCCACTTCCAGGATTGCTCCGTTGCCCCCGGAAATCCTGCCGGATATCCCGCTTTTCAGCCGTATGTCCGTTACCTTACACTTTTTTTGTGTTTTAATTCTAAACTCCGGTGGATTTCTGAGGACTATGGTTAACTGCTCCTCAGATCTCTTCGAGGTAAATCCCGACAGCTAGCTAGACTATTTGTCCAATCCAGTCTTTTGTTGCGTGACTAAAACAACCCTTGAACATACACCAAAACCAAAACAAGTTCCTTCTCTAGGCTATTTTGCAGCAGCACCATGGCTCCGTGTGGCACTTAGCGCCACCCATGACGATTGTGATTCTCCCAGCCCTAAATTCTGTGTGGACTAGTCAGACCCTCCTCCACAGCACTGTCAGGGAAGGTCTGGCAATGCGAGACTAGGTTAGAGTAGACTGTACAGTGGATAAGGTAAAGTTTATGTTTTTGGCCCTGGTTAAAGCTATAGTGCACAACTATCCGCAACAACGTCCGTTACATTCAAGCTATTGCCAAATGAGTTGCTGAAAGCTAGTTAGGCCTATCAACTCCACAAAACTCTCTGTTTTACGTCACTGCTGAGAAAGGTGAGATCACCGAACGCTTACGTTATGTGGATTAGCCAGTGTTGTCATGTTGTTGTCATTACTTCAAAATAGATTTCCAGAAACTAAACACTATAGCTTTAAGATAAGAGTCTGCCAATCCCAGCCGGAGGAGGTGAGGTGTATCTGTAGCCTTAAAGAAAGGGCTGCTTGAAGGGGAACAAAGGCTCCAGTGCCCTACATACACATGGTTCTAGTTACTGACTCACCTGCTGTCATGGGGTCCAGACAGCCTGTAGGGGTGGCATGCGTCTGCTTCCTGGACCACAGCTTTACCCCTCAGTGTACCCGTGTCTGTAACAATAAGGACAGCGATAGAAATGTTGGATTTCATAACCTTGCAGGCTGGAGACTCCTATCAATGTGGACCCCAGTGTGTGGCTTGCTGGAGCGCTGCTCACTGTGATGTGATCATGAGCCCCCTTCAGGACAGTGTTACAATCCACTGACCATTAATTAAACCTACAGGGAGATCCCCTGTGGCTTCACGTAGGGGAGATATGGCTGTGTACAGACTGCAATCTGTCCCAGTGTTTGTACAGTTTTAATTGTGCCAATTAATGACTTCTCACAGTGTCTGGAGCTGAGCCACAGGTGCAGTCAGGTTGGCCCACTTGTTTAGATCCATGTCTTGATCATGTCCTTTCTTGCAGTTCAGAAAACTTGCAACGCAGTCTGACGTAAGATATTAATACTAAATCATCATAAACCTTGCAATTCCAAGCACACTATAGGTCTTCCTATTAGTATTAATTCAACATCAATCAATGATGATCAACTCTGAGAAGCTCTTATGATTTTGTCTACTTTTTCCCAAACAAATCAGTAATTTAACATCTCGTTCTAAAATCTGATCTAGTTTAGTTCCAGTTCTACCTGCACACTCTACTCGGTTCACTTGGTAGACTATTACTAAATGAATTTGTGTCACTAGAATTACACTAAACTCCACACCTGGAGGGTGGTCAGGTGGGGCCCACAGCTCAATTTTACCCCAGGGCCTGATCGCAGGTTTTTAAACCAAAGCTAGCAATTTAAAAATAGTGGAGTCGCGAGTCTCCCTAACACAACAATATTGTGTAAAATCTCTAAAATGTCTCAATTTTGGGGCCTTTTCATAGTTATCTGTTCAAATACATTTTATGCAAGTGGCATCATCACATTTGTCTCATAACTCATAGAGAAGAACTGCATTGTATAGTTCATATAGTTGGCCTACCTGGTCTTGGACTACCTGAGGCCGCAGGTGAGTTCTTCTCTGACCCTCTACAGTTTGCCTACCAGCCCTCTCTGTGGAGTGATCTTCTGCAGCGAGCTCATTCGCACCTGGATGGCGGTGGCAGCACTGTGAGAATCACATTTTTGGATTTCTCCAGTGCATTCAACACCATCCAGCCACTGCTACTAGGTGAGAAGCTGCGGGTGATGGGTGTCGGGCCCATAGTCTCCTGGATCACTGACTACCTGACAGACAGACCGTGTTCTGTCTGATGTGGTGGGAGGGTACGGGAATCCACAGGGGACTGTGCTGTCCTTTTGTGTTCACCTTATACACCACAGACTGACAGACAGTTGTTGTGTAAAAGATGGACAGGAGGGGGAGTACAGGGCGCTGGTGGATGACTTTGAGTGGAGTGGTCTGGTAAGAATCACCTGCTGCTCAATGTGGCTAAGACCAGAGAGATGGTGATCAACTTCAAGAGGAAGGGAATGGCTCCGCTGCCCCTTTGCATCCTGGGAAGTGACATGGACATGGTGGAGGAGTACAGATACCTGGGTGTCAACATCGACAGCAGGATATTGGAGATGTTCTACCAGTCGGTTGTGGCCAGCGCTCTGTTCTCCTCCGCCGTCTGCTGGGGCAACAGCATCGGAGCCAGCGACACAAACAGGCTCCGTGATCGGCTGCAAACAGGACACGTTTGAAGCTGTGGTGGAGTGGAGGTCTCTGAACAAACGTTATCTATCATGGATAACCCCGACCACCTTCTCCAACCCACACTGGTCCAACAGAGGAGCAGCTTCTCTAAGAGGCTCCGACAGCTTCGGTGTCGCACGGACCGCAGGAAATCATTCCTACCACAGGCAATAAAACTCTTCAACACGTCATCAGTGGGTGCTAGATAAGACCCTGAGACACCACAAAATTGCACTAATGCAACCTGCACAATTGGTCTATTCACATTTTAGCATACATTTTAGCATATTATTTAAGTAGTTGCACATTTTGTTTCCCCATCCTGTATATATTCAAATATTTGTTCTTTTATTCCTATTATTATTTCATCTATGCTACTGCCATTTAAAAAAAAAATTAATTTAGCCCAAAATGACACTAGAAGTGTAAAACTAGTTATAAATAAGCAAAGTATTAATATACATTTTTTCTTCGCAACTGTCAACCTACCTTTTGGTGTACAAATGTTTCTATTTTTCAAAGAATGTTTTTTGTTTTTTTATTTGTATAGGATAAATCAAAGAAAATTTTAGAGTTATTATTTTTGGAGTAAACAAGAATAAAACAGATACAAGTCATACTGGCTGCATGGCTGCAGGGCCCCCTGAGTGTCCTGTTACATAATGCAAAAGACACACACAGTTCCCGGCACTTTACTCATCCAAACGAACAGATGATGTGTGCAGTCCATGCAGGGACAGTCATAAGTGGGCAGGGAGGTGGGGCGGACCCTCAAACTGAGCGGACTTAAAGCTCGGGACACAGCAGCAGAGGTGATGCAGAGTTCAGATCTGGAGCTCCGCGTGCAGACTCAGACAGACCAGAGCCTTCCGCGGTGCTAAAACCGCTCCTGAGGCTGCTGCTGCTACTGCTGGATCATCACTCCAATTTGTACTCATCTGTTACAACAACCGGGAAGTAAGTT
The DNA here is from genome assembly GCA_013375575.1 of Percina caprodes. NCBI lineage: Eukaryota > Metazoa > Chordata > Actinopteri > Perciformes > Percidae > Percina > Percina caprodes. The sequence goes on along the minus strand of JABXJD010002751.1, from coordinate 2,802 downwards.
CTCTAATGTGATTGTCCTCCAGTTTGTCGTTGTGAGAACTTCTGCATGAAAAAGTCAGCCTGGAGCTGTGAACGCCACGCATGTGTGCCGGGTGGGTTGCAGGCTATAACTTTGTGCTGTTGTGTAACTTCATGTCCCATTCAGTTGGAGTAATGTAAACATCCTTGGTTCAAAAATGCATTACATTTCAATGTTTTAAAAGAAAGAAAATACATCTCTCCCTTAATTAGACAGGGGGATCCAAGCATGTATAATGGAGACAGCCACAGCATCACAGTAAAACAGGGAATATAATTATTATATGTGCTTTATTAATTCTGCTTTATTTCATAGACAACGATAAGGCACCAACACGTTAAACTGTACTCACGGTATCAGGGAAGAGATAATTATGTGCTTGGTGCAAATCCACACAATATAAAGGCAGATTCACCCACTGCAAGATGTCCAGTTTATGCCCTGCATGTTTGGAATACATTGGAGGAGATTACATGTCCCTTGGTCAAAATTGAAGTTTTATAAGGAAATCATTTAATGAAATAATCTGCTTCTTCCACCTTCTTTTAACAGCAGTGAGACACATTTAAAATGCATGTCTATAAATCTTTGAACTAATGTCACTCAGGTCTGTGTTTAAGAAATAGTTATTTTTAACCAGAAGAATAAAACCACATTATAGAACGCCTTTGGGGTGATATACTCAGAGATCACTTCCAGCAGGGATTAAAAAGACAACGCAAAACAGGTCATTTAACATTTTTAGATGCCATACAGTCAGAAAGACTAGATGACAGAGCTCATTGCTTCAACTAATAGATATTTGGCTCTGTTTAGCCAGGCAGATCCCACATTCAGGGTTTACTTTAGACAACATCATTTCACCTTTTTTAGTTGGAGAAGTCCTTGACATTTTCAAAGCTGCTGTCATAATCCACAGTTACGAATAGGAGCTATTACAGGTATTACAGCCAGGTGGGACACCATATGTCACAGAATGTGCTCTGTCCTCAGAAATCATTGGCACGGCTTCTGAGGCTTTCATAAGTCTACTTCACTCTATGTTATTGCTGTTTTTATATAAAATGATTTGTCCACATTTTTCTTCCATTCTTTTATTTTCTGTATGTGTGGTCAGCCAACTCAGTGTGATTTATCTGCTGCTTAGGAACCAAAGCAGGTGTCTCAATAACGATCAATGAGCCATGAAATTGATGTAGCTCATTTTTTTATTTTCTTTAAAGCTGCATTTGTTTTTCTCCTCAATGTCACCGGGTTTTATATCCTCGCCTGGGCTCTGTGGTGTCTGTGTATAAATTTCTTTTTTTTTTTGACTTGTAAAGCAGGAGGGTCATGGGATAAAAAATTTAGGATGGCACTGAATTAATGTATTATATATTCTGCCAATGCAGCATGAAGTAAACTGTCAAGTAGAGTTGCAGTGAGCTGCAAAAATGTTGGTTGTGTTGCGTAACTTGAAAGTATATTTTGACTGTGCAGGTACTCAAAAGGATTTAGGAGGGGGAAAAAACCCAATCACTTTAAAATCCAGTCTTGTATAATGTTGATGTTTTCTGGCAGCAGATAAAAATCAGTCACATCCTAAAAGTATAAAATTGTCCGTTCAGGAAGGTTATGCAGTCTTTCATGGAAAATCTTATTAGTTGTAGAAGTCATCAAACGACATCATACATCACATTGTGCAACTAGTATTGTCCAGTTTTCATTAGCAGCCTTGTTCGGAGTGGTTTCCACTGACTTACTCTGACTAATGTGTTGTCTTGTTGTGTAAACTTGGTGTCTACTTCAGGGCTTTCTATTGATCTTGAGTCTTGTTCATTTAGCTTCCTTCGATACACGCAGCTACCTGAACTGTCCAGCCTGATGTAACCACAGGCCATTTGATAATTGATACTGAGGCAGGCAGTTTTTTTCATTATGTCTTTAAGTCTCCTATTAAAGCTCCGCTTGGCCCTTTAGTCCCATCAACCGGAGAGCAGGGGAGCTATCAATGTGTCTTTGTGTGGATCAGCGGGGTGGTAAGGAGGAAGATGAAGCCTCCTGGAAAAGAATCTGCTGACTGGGGAGTGCACCTAGAGCAGGAAATCTTGCTCCAGCCAGTGCTTCAGCCTGGTCTCAGTTATTTTTTCAGAAGATCAGACGAGGAAAGTCATTTTTTTTTGTAGTTTTACACATAGTTTTAACATGAGACTGTTTTGTCTCTGTTTTACTGGCATGTGTTCTGGCAGGGGTACTGCTAGGTTTGAAAACGCCTTACTCGGGCCCTAAAATCTATAATTCTTGATATGGTCCAGGGCCACTGTCGAATTATGATCCCCTGAATCCATCTTTCCAACTTTTCCAGTTGAAAAAACTCACTCACTCACATGGCATCTTGGCAGTATGCAAATAACTGGGGATCCAGGGCTGGGAATCCACAATGATTCCCTGAATCCATTGATTCCGATTCACAAGTTCCCGATTCCATTACATTTCTGTCTTGATTCAACATCAATTAGGTTAGTAAAAATTTTAGATTACAAATAGGATGCACCAAATCTCGATTTTTGGGTTTGGCGAATACCGAATCTACTGGTTAAGATTCTGCAAATCCAAAACCGAATACCGAATCCTACTCCCATCCTCAGTCCATTAACACAGTGACCACATTAATGAAGTAAACAACGTCCTGTGCTGTGACTTTCCTTCCTTTGCCGCACCTGACGTTGCTGCATTTTGGCTGTTATCTATAGATTCTTTCATGCACAACTCTGATTCTTTCGGATGTTTCTACCCAAATGTTTT
>JABXJD010002628.1:0-48005 GCA_013375575.1 Percina caprodes | reverse complement strand
AACAAATGAACCAGTGTGTCCTTTGGCTCATTATTTAGCACGCCCTGCCAAGCAGCGCACCTCGGGGCTGCGGCAGAGGGTCAAACGCGGGTCTGGGTCTCGTCCCTTCCCGTTGCTTTCTGCCTCCGAGAGGATGCGCACGTATATGGGCAAACGTCGTCGATGGTGATGAACCAGTGGCGGGGCGAGTCTGCGGTGATTCAGACTGCAGTGGGCCGACAAACCTCTCTCTGTCGCTCTCAGCTTGCTCAGGTTCCCCTCTCACAGAGACAGCTTCTTATCTTCGACTAAACCACCGGCGAGCTGCGAGCTCACCAGGTTAACTACTGGCAGACTAGTACTTCAGGTCTCTAACGAACGGTTTTATGGCACATCCACGGGTTTGTCTCGATTATCTCCTCTGCTTTCATCGCTGCAGCGAGAGGGAAGGAGGCAGAGCTCATAGTATTTCCTGTACAATCATAGGCTGGAAAACAGACGTTGCTATTGGTCAGCCTGACACGTGACGTCACCTCTTCTCCGCCCTTATCATGCACTGTTCACATGCTCAATGAATGGATCATAGCTGCTCTACATTGGAAACCTATTTCTCGAAGCTACCATCTTTAAGTGTGACTCGGTTTGGTCTGAAACTTATTTTTACAGTCTCTAGTCGGTAAGTATTTTGGAAGAACAGGTCTTCTGTTGCTTTGGTTGACAGACCGGAGACAAAAAACACAAGCATAAAAAAAGTAATATTGATTTGGTTGACAACCAACAAGCAACAAATAGAATTAATAATAATAAAACAATAGCTATCCTTACAATATTAAGAATAGAGTTGAAATCCTTCATTGCCATTGTATTAAATACACTGGATTTAGGAGTGCTATGCCTGATCAGTGCACTTAAAAACAACAGGAAAAACATAAAGACAAAATTATTGTAATTTTTGGACTAGAATAAAAGTATAAAACATTATGAGTATAAAGTATAGTATAAATAAATGTAACCATTTCACTGTCATGGATGTAATTATTACACTAGAATAGCTTTACACATAGAAGTAGATTTATTTAGCAATCTTTCATACCAATGCCAAAACTCAGGACTGTGTAATGGCAGTATCAAATTTGTAGGATTTTTGCATCAATGTAATGAGTCAATTCCGTCAGTTCCCTGTATTACTGCTTATTTAATCTATACATGATTTCTTTATCTTATTATTTGATCCGTTTAAGACAAGTGTTGCCAAAACATGCAGACTGTCTGTTAAATTAAAGATTAAAATAGGCCACTGTCTATTAGAAATGAATGATTTAACAAGGCATTTAACCAATAACATTTACTTATACATAGGGGTACTTAAAAAAAAATCTTAGTATGTTATATGCTTTTAATATTGGGTCGTGCATGGAAACAGCAGCTGCAGGCCCACATCAGCCTAACTGGATTTGATTTCCCTTCTGAAAGCTGCTACCCAATCAGCTGACTGCACTCAGAATAGTTGATTGGTGATTCAATAAAGGAGCTGAACGAGTACACACAGTTTTGTAATTGGGAGCACTGTATGGCAAGTTGGAGTCATGTGCATGGTTTCACTCTACACCTTTGTGTAGTCAAAACAAATAATGTCATGTCCTGCATTAGATAGGATATGAGGGCCTCATGACTAGGATGGATGGGTAAGGAGTGATTCGGTGTCAGGTGAAACGGCACAGTGGGCCTCTTGTTGTTATGTAATACAAAACTTAAATGATATAAATGGGTTTTCCCTGATTGATGATGCCCAGATTTTACAGAAAAGAGATAGCAAAAGATATTTCTGATACCTATCTCTTTTATTGAAAGTGTACATATATTTTTGACTAGACCATAGGACCAGCCCTAAAACCTCAAAACTCTGTCCCTTTGTCCCTCTGTCACTGAGTGATGAAGTTCCACCATTGGTCGGAACGAGTGTGAAGGACAATTGCGCCCAAATTCACTTGAACGCCCCTTTGGAAATGAGCTGTGAATGAACCTTCCCTAGACCCACTGGGTCTGGTCAACCAGGCTATCCCAATACAATAAAACTGCACATTTTAGAGTGGCCTTTTGTAGCCAGCCTAAGACACACCTATGGAATAATCATGCTGTCTAATCAGCATCTTGATATGCCACACCTGTGAGGTGGATGTGTTATCTCGGCAAAAGTACTCCCACCTTCACCATAAGGTCACAGGACGTCATCCACGTGGATATTTAGTCACGTGGATTTACCAGTGAAAGAGGGCCGGTTCATCTCAGCCGGCAGCTCAGCTACAAGAATTTATACATTTTAAGATATGTGGCAATCTAAGATAAACAGTTAAGCTTTAGACAAACACCCTTTGGTTTTAGCTTGTTGCTATTAGCCCAGGTTAGGTTACCCTAGGTAGCTCAATGTGCTAGTGTAAAACATAATGGCAGGGGATGAGAGACTGTGACAGTGGTGATTAATATACCCTATCACTTTCTCTATTAAACAAAGGTGTTAAATGGTGACCAAAGTACCATATTGGTCAGTCAGGCATTGAATATATATTTGTAGTGTGAGAAAGGCAGCACAGTCAAGTTAGTTCCCACAAGGACATGCCAGCGTGCATCGGAAAATGAGAGAAACTGAATTATTGCCTCCTGCTGACAGTTTAAAGGATCACGAGATGGAACTGCAGCGATTTAATTATACTGTTATTAAAAGCCAAATGCTTTGAATAAGTGTTGCAATCTGTCTGTCTAAATCCGTCTGTCTGCCTCTCTGTTCCAGCCTGTGGATGTCTCACCCCCATTCATTTCTCACTGTAAATAAATTATGTATAGGAATATAGGCCTATCATGCATTTATATTAATATTGTGTATGTGTGTGCCAATCTTCACCGTTCAAAACGTCCGATTGTGACACATAAATATAACTTACATGTGATCAAACTTTAATTACTATCATTTAATATTTTATTTGTGATTTAATTTCTAATTGTTTAGCTATTAGCTATTATTCATGTCTGATGATTGAGATCCTACACATGCGGAGGAAAGATGTGTTTGTTGGACTTTGACCATGCTCTGAGGTATGTGTGAGTGCATGCGTGCATGTGTGCGTGCGTGCATGTGTGTGTGTGTGTGTGTGTGTGTGTGTGTGTGTGTGAGTGTGTGTGAGGATCCCTGCTCTCAGTGTGAGCTCTGAGTGAATCCGTTCTTTATCTGTGTTTGGGTTCAAAGGGAATGATAAGGAAGAGTAGAGGGCAAGGCAAAAATAGATATTGTTTAAATTGTGGTTAAACATTACAAGTGGAGGTCACAAGTTACTAAAGTACAAGTAGCTATATACATAAAGATATATACAGTAGCCTATATATATATATTACTTCATCATCAGAAGACCTGCATTCAAAATGTTCCTTTAGTTAAATTATGCAAGCATTATCAACAAAATGTATTTAGGTAAGTCATTGCACCTGTTATATTATGTATGATGTATGTATTTATTTTTTGTGATCCCATTTTGATTCATATTTGAAACAAACAAGATATATATATTGTTGTTATTGTTGAATTATTATCACTGATTTACTAACATATAAGTCACATTTTAATGCAGTTGGTCGAGGTACTTTTACACATTTTAGTTAATTTAATTTTAGTTAACTATTAATTGTGATTTAATTTACTGTACAGGAATGCATCATATTTTATATGTTCATGATATACTGTATACAGTATATTTTTGAAATTGTTATCTACAAAGTAAACAAACAATAGCTGTCAAAAAAGGTAGTGGAGTAAAACGTTGGCCTACAATATAAAGTATAAAGTAGTATACAATTGTAACAGTCAAGTAGGCTACCTCTAAATAGTACTCCAGACCCAAGTTAATGTACTCAGTTACTTTCCACCACTGCTGTAGCTTAGACCAGAGGTTCCTCAAAACCTCATGGAAACCTATAGTGAACATTTAAACTTGTCATTGTTGTATTTTGTCAATGTAGTCATTTTTAAGGATTGTAAATAATAGTTGGCATTTTTCAAAGGAAACCCGTCAAACCCCCTGTCTCTTACCCCGCAAAGTCCATGAACTTCACCTGTGGAACAAGTATCCCTACACCGTCCTCCCACTGAGAGGGTTGACTTAACGCTGCCACCTAGCGGTATTATTGTGACATATCGTATTGTAAAGGAAATCGTCGGTGAAGAATCGTTTCCTTGTTGAAATTGAACCTGACAAAACCAAACCAAACTGACAGGATAAAGAGGTTGAAACATTTTAGGGGCATTACACGTTTCTTGGTATTGTTTGTACCGTGCACCGCATTTAAAGCCTCCTCGTAAACTGCAATTCAAACGGCCGGAAGCTGTATTTGTGAATGATAAATCACATAAACGTTATGAGTAGTAAAAGATAAATCACATAGAACATATGTAGTTTTTGGAAGACTGCTTTGTTTAATCTACATTATGCTCTTGAGCTAACTGATGTTTAAATAAAATAATTAATGGGGCAAATTAAGTGATTACAAGCCTTACTTTTATTTTTATTTTTCACAAGACTTACATGGTTACTGGCCTCCTTAACAGTACATTTGGCAATAGAACAAAATCCGTAGTTCTTACAAGAGTAGGCACTATTTTCAGACATATAAGATTACTTACGCGTGTTATGTGTCCGTTATTACAATATCACTAAGGACTTTGAAGGCAGCATTGCGTCATGTGACCAGTGCATAGCCGAGGGATGCTGAGGCTTGCCCGTTGCTAGCCTGTTAGCCATTAGCCGCGTCAAGTAATCCTGACAGAAACAGCCGTTTCCTTTCACCTTTTCGAAGAAAAACACCCGGGGGAGATATGCTACAAGCCATGGAAATGATACAGTGCATGTGGTCGTCTTCTGTACCCCCTCATTTCATCAGTTTTTGGTTAGAAGTCAATGTCATAATTTGTAGCTAGAGCTGTCCAGTTAGCTCAGCTAGCTTGTTAACGCAGGACCCAGGCCAAGCGAGAAAAGGGAGGCCGTCGGGTGAGTACATTTACGCTAACATCTGTTTTTCACCTAGTTTTACCAGCTTCTCTCTATAACCAATATCACATCGCAGCTTGTTGCTTCACAGCTGTTCAACTGCTTTGCATGTTTTTCTAGTATCAGGATGAATTGTGCCTTTGTTGGCGGTTGTAATGTTACAGTAACGACACTGTATCAATCATGTAGCTACATATCGGCCTTAATCATCGAAAAATAGAAACCGACAGTGGAGATTAACGGTGCGCACGCAGGCTGACAGTTCAAAGTTTTATTTTCTTTGTGTATTATGATGATAACATTGCTAAACTACACGATTTAAAAACTATACATTAGATCGCAACGACAAGGGGCGGAGCCAGACGTTGTAAACATTAGGGGCTAACCCTAGCCCAAACCTACATTTCTTCCCAAGCCATTTGATAATAGAATGCCTAATAATCTGGACATCGTTTGGGAAAAACATGATCATGTAGGGCCCAACATCCTATTTTGTATTTTATTATTCTCCAAAAAGAGCACACCTACAAAGTGTAAATAATAGCATCACTAATCTTAAAAGCCATTTTTGTTTTGCTATGCTGGAGTAGACTAGAGTTCATAGAATGAATGTTTAGCTGCAAATCTGCTACATTTGAATCTTAATCCCATAATAATCTGAACTACTCTAGTTGCAAATCAAGGATCCGCTATAAATGCCAACTAAATGTTGTCTTTGATGCTCTGATTGGAAAATTAGGCCAACAAAAGGACATTTACTCAATTCTATTAGATTTATTTGTGGAATAGCATAGTAGTAGTATTAGTTGTAGCATAGAACAGTTGAAGTTCTTTAAAAAACCTAAAATATTTGGAAGTTTTGAGAAATCTCCGCCCCTGGTTAATGACATTAATTTGGTACCTTTTTGTTGCTTTAGATACACTAATATGCTTCTGTATATGTGTACATAGCAACCGTAAGTCCCTTTGGATAAAAGCGTCCTCTAAATGACATGTAATGTATTTGCTTGCCATTCCAGTTTGTTGAAGCCATATTACCATTATTTATTAAACATATGAATTACTTTACTCCAGCATATCTTAGCCTTCACAACATGGCTTTGTACTGTCGGACCCATTTCGCAAATGGGGAATTTTTGAGGATTTTGTGTCTTGCTTTGGGACATTTTGAAGGTTGTGTGTGTGTCTTGTTTATTTCCAGTAAACAATTTTTCTAGTTTTTTTGAGACCTAGAGCTGGAGCTTCCTTTGCTCTCTCTCTCTCTCTCTCTCTCTCTCACACACACATCGCATCACTGAGATTTATATAGAATCTTACAACATCATGTTGTACTTATGTCATTTCGAGTCGCACATATTTTCTGGCTGGTTTGTAATCCACCAGGCAGTTGCTGTGTAGGTGGACGGAGGAGGAGAGGAGCAGGACGTTGGACCTGGATCAGACCTGGATCAGACCTTCTGAAGTTGCCTCCGCTATCGTCTTGGTCACCATCACCCTCAGCTGAGCCATGTCTTCGTCAGGGTGCTGCCAACTACCTGGCTCACTTTGTGATTACTCGGGGAACGCTGAATCTGATGCCTCTAAGGATTCGGAGGAGTCCGATTCTACCGCAGGCCCAGTACATCGCCAAGGTGACAGCTAAAGATGGCCGCCCACTCTCCACTGTTGTCAAAGCGGTGAGCTTGCAGAGGTAAGAGAGGAGGAACTCACATGGGGCCCTAATGAATGTACTGTAATTACATTGTGCTTTGGTTGATCATCCCATTGTTGTCTTCTCTGCTTTGCTCCACAGTGACGTGGGCATGTGTCGGATCTGTCATGAGGAGCCGGAGGGAGACGCTGCTCTCCCCTGCGACTGCACTGGCACTCTGGGTAAAGTGCACAAGAGCTGCTTGGAGAAGTGGCTGTCCTCGTCCAACACCAGCTACTGTGAACTGTGTCACACAGAATTCACTATTGAACAGCGACCACAACCACTCACACAGGTTGGTGGGGTTTTGCTGCAAGGATAAACATTTTTACTTCTTTTTTGTTTGTACAAAAGGAGATGGAAATCAGCGAGACTAATTCGTCCAAAGCAATTCTCCTTAGGCCGTGGACTCATATTTTAAGTATTTTCTCAATGTCTGTTATATTCATTTTAAGCCATGTATCGAGCCGCAAAGATTAATCGCCAACGATTTTCATAATGGATAACAATTGTGAGATTGTTTTGGTTTCTTTTCTCCTCTGTGACAGTGAAGACAATATCGTCGAGCTGAGGATGACAAGTAATTAATTAACAACTAATTGGGAAAATAATATATAATATAATAAACCGATTCATTGACAATGAAAATAATCGTTAGTTGCCGCCCATCTCTAGGATGTGAGCTGATTTGCTCATATTGATAATATAGTTGCCTGACATTGGAATAAGAGCATTCTATTCAAAGTACAAGGTTTAAAAAGCATCAATGCATCCATATCAATATATCCATATCAGTTATGCAGGAAACTCACCTTTTTAATTCTCATTTACTTAGCAAAATGTGGTTGTAATAGTAATTGCAAACTAAGATGCCCCAATCAATCACAGTAACACTAAAGCTGCCTACATGTGAGTTGCGGTAAAATCGTTCTGCGCCGGCCGTTCCATTGTTTTGGAACCAACTATGCGCAGCGTCATCCTTGGCGTCGCGCACCACTCAAAGTTCAAATTATTTCAACTGTGACCTAGTTGCCGCTGACCTTTTTAAGGCACAACCAATTCCAGAATGCGCCCCACCTTGCGGTTTAGCCGCAAATCATGTGTAGGCGGCAAGGCGATACTGTAGCAAGCCCATTTTCAGTTGAACCAAACTAACTCTTGATTTTGCTCTCGCCCAGTGGCTGAAGGACCCCGGCCCTCGCAGTGAGAAGCGCACGCTGCTGTGCGACATGGCGTGCTTCCTTCTCATCACGCCCCTGGCAGCCATTTCTGGCTGGCTGTGTCTGAGGGGAGCCCAGGACCACCTGCAACTGAAGAGCAGACTGGAGGCTGTCGGCCTCATCGCCCTCACCATCGCCCTCTTCACCATCTACATCCTCTGGACACTGGTAACTATGGCATTACTTAGCTTATTCTCCTGTTACTATGAAGTCTGTTTATGAAGTCTATGTACTTTTATTGAGGCGCTGGCACAGAATGAATGTTATTTTTCTTTGCCATCTTCACACCCCACAAGCTGCTTCTATGTAGTATATATATTTTTCTTGGCATCCCAGATAGATTTAACAAACAAATCAGATAAGGATTTATTGCCAAGTAGCACTTACGAGGAATTTGCCTTGGTTGTTGGTGCATACATACATTAAACATGACTATGAAATAAACAAAGAATAATTACAGGACTAAATAACACCTACATATAACTATTTAACATTAAAAGAAAAAAGAGGCTGTATGGAGGCTGTGTGAACCGGCACACAGACACAATACAAAGACAATCACAGCCACAGATCTATGTTCTGCTGTTGGTTATTGTTGAAATTATGGGACTAGCACCTGAACAAAGTAAAAGCATAGAGAGGTGTTGTGCAAACTGATGATCTCTGGCACAGAGCACTCTTTGAACGTAGGCCAGATAGTTCATTTAGGCTCATACATGCATAACTCATTGAGAAGATTAAGAATAAGGTGTCTTTTAATCTGCACCTGTCCTTATCTGAATGTAACTGGATCATATACTTTAAAAGAGGATGTATTGTGAATCCCATTCTTTTACCTTTTAGCAAAACAATCATTCAAAATGCAAAATTGTGAATGATTAGCCCTTTTGTTTACAGCTCGTGTATTAGACGCAGCTTCAGTCAGCATATTGTTGCAGACGTACTACTCTGCCTCAAATATCTTGGTGTCCGTTTTATTGACACGTCTTTTCCTCCCCGTGTTACCGCTTGTCCTGCCCCCTCCCACTCTTCTTCCATTCAATCTCAGGTTTCATTTCGGTATCACTGTCAGTTGTACTCGGAGTGGAGGAGGACCAATCAGAAAGTACGCCTGCTCATGCCCGACATGAAAGGGCCCACACCACCCAGCGTTCTGTGCCGACCAAGTCGACCAAGAAAATGACTGACGAGACCATCGTATGAGTGCAGAGCGGTGGCAAGAGGAATATTTAAATTAACGCTCGCCCACGAAGCACTCTCTAAAACAAAACAAAAAGTAATCCTATTAATAAACTTTTGCACTTCATAAGGACCATTTTGAGAGGGAGAGCTACTTTCTCCTCCTGTTTTCCTTTGTTGAAGCACTTGATGTAAACTACTACAGTATTGGCCGACCACAAAAAAGTGGTTGTAGGGAAGAACTCATTCGGAGTCAAAGTCGATGTCGGAAACACGGACAGCCAGCGCTGGGATGTGAACGACTGAACACACAGAGACCGGACTACCCAACCCAACTGTGTGTCCCTGATACAAACTTAAGAAATACTAAGACACAAGCTAATGTAGCAGGATATTACTGATTTAGCATGCTACTACAGTATAATATGAAACATATTCACTACCTATAATTCCCAAGCCCCCTTCACAATGTATTTAGCTGTGTTTTTGAACAATGGGCAGCCAGTAGCCCGGCAGATGGATGATAATAATAACCTAAAACCTGAAAAAACATGATTGACAGTAAGTCTGTCTGTGAATATTGTTCAAGTCGAGGCAGTCGCTCATACCAACATTGTTGTCTACAGTCTGAAGCCCTTTAAAGTTGTCTGGTAAAGCTTTATCATTGCTGTGTGAACCGAGGAAAGCCAATCTTTTTTTTCCTTGTTTAGACAACAGCTAAGGCATCACATATTTGTCAAAGTTTTCCGGGGATCATTGAAGATTGTACTACGTGGGATAACACTAACTAGCAGTGCAGTAATGCATAAGGAAATAGTATTGAAGGTGTGGTAAAAGTGTTTACATTCTAATTTGGATAACTACTAATACTACTATTGTCTAAAAAGTGCATTAGCAAACAGCCCTGCTCCCCTTGTAAATGCACCATTCTTTAATTGAGCTACCTAGCAAAGACCAGTAGCTTTGTCCTACATCACAAGATTCAATTGAAATTAGAAGAGATCCAGTGTTCACAATAGAGAGACTATTGACTTTTGTCCTACATTAAAACACAGAGATGTACCAGAGCAGGCTGGTACTCAGGAAAAGGTGCAAAAAAGAAATGTGTTTTCAGATGTCAATGTATGCAAAGTATTTTGTGTTTTTGTAGTCTTCCTGCTTCCTCCCCGGGAATAGTTGGGTTATTGTGCAATAAAACATGAGGGACTCCTGGACTAAATCAACGTGAAATGTGACTTGTTGAGTTAATCTGGTCTTTGGCAATATCTATGATCAATGACTGTGGGGGTCATGCCCTGAGATTTCAGAACCATCTTAATAATGGTTGTTTAATATGTTTGTGCTGGGAGACTTTTATCATTCATTATTTCTAAAATGGTCATGGTGTATACGTGTGATTCCTAACCAGCGGCACTAATCAGGGGGTACTTCTACAGTTGCCAAGGGGTATGTGGAAAGATTGGAGAGTAGCCCATCTAATTTGGGAAAAAAAAAAAAATCAAAATTATGATGATTAAAATATATAACCATGTATATATTCAAATTAGTCAACTCAGCGTCCTTTTGGGCTCTAAGCTGTCTCCATCTTTCAAATACAACACCTGCAACACCTGTAAACTACGTGTTGCAGTTATGTAAGAGTGTGTGAAAACTACACAAGTTTTAAAGGCCAAAAGTAATGACTTAACGATTCAAATGATTAGCTAAAAGTAACTTAATGGATAAATAGTTGAAACATTCAGCTTCACTCCAAGAGGTAGTAGGCTAGTACTAGTACAATTACTGACCAAACCGACCTGAATAGTGACAGTTCAATTGTATGAAGAAAAGAAAAAAAATGAACAATATCCACTTTTTTATAATTTATATTGAAGTGTTTAGAACATACAGTGCATTGGGAATCGATGACGGACTACGTGAGTTCATCTGACAGGGCCCCTGGTGAACCCTCTGGTGTATGCAACAGATATGACATTCACTCAATCACTATTAAGTACAATTTCAGGTACTCATTTGTTTGTGATCACATTTTTAAATTTCTTTTTTAAATTGTAGGTACTTATACTGTACTTCCATTTTAGTGTATTTGATACTTGTACACTACTACTACATTTCAGAGGGAAAGTGTACTAAAATTGTTATACAAAAATAGTTTCTACTTTTCAGATTGAAAACGTATGAGTTTATAAAATTCAATACATTGCTAATACATACATACCTACATACGTACGTACGTGGCTGATTGCCGTCCTTTTCAGCTTGCGACACCTTACAGAAAAGCAGTGTCTGTCACGTTTAAGAAGAGTTGTTACCTGCTTCACCAAAGAATGGTTTCCCCTGCTTCTCGGATGGTTTCAACTGTTCGAGGCCACACTTCACAAAAAGGAGCAACGATTCTGTTCAGTTATCTTGTGACCCTAACCAGGGGCATTGCAATGGGGCGGCTTCTGGGGCTCCAGCCCCGAATGTTTTCTCAAATGCCCCGAGTCATTTAGGCCGACCTTACTGTCCTGCTGTAGCGGGCTCCGTTTTTAAGTGAAGCTAGCTATTAGTATCCTATTCAGGTAAATACCACTCCAAAGTTAAGTTAAATTTTGGGCAAGGGAAAAACTGGCATGGCTGTGGATTTCTGAGGACTATGGTTACCTGGTCCTCAGATCTCTGCAGGGTAAATCCAGACAGCTAGCTAGACTATCTGTCCAATCTGAGGACTATGGTTACCTGGTCCTCAGATCTCTGCAGGGTAAATCCAGACAGCTAGCTAGACTATCTGTTCAATCTGAGTTTTCTGTTGCGCAACTAAAACAACTTCTAAACGTACACATTCCACCAAAACAAGTTCCTTCCGAGCCTATTTTGCAGCAGCCCCTCAGCTTTTCTCCGATGCTTAGCACCGCTCAAGACTATTGTGATTTTTTTAAAGAAATACCAATAAACCAGAGCACGCAGCCAGACCCTCCTCCACCGCGCTTTGGAGGAGGGTCTGGCAAAGCAACAATACTTGACCCCTCACCTCCAGATATCTCAGTGAAAACGGGTTCTATGTGTGCTGATTGGACGAACACGTCTCTCATGGGTCTGGGGTCTCATATTTTACGAAAATAGTTCACCTAAACGTGGCTGTCGGTACACGATCCGTCCAGCCGGCACGATCTGTTCTGCGCATGTGCGATATGTTCACGCACGCGCAGATGATAATCATGATGTACGAGGATTTATCTGTTCCACAGTAGCGGTCTGCTGTTAGCCTCCACCAGGAAGCTAACAACGTTAGTTTAGCTAACAGCTGATTCGGCTAACCGCTAGCTGACAGCTTGATTCAGCCTAAAATAACGTTACTCAAACTAACCAGTGGGAAAAGCAGCTCCAGCTAAATTAAGACTTTACAGTAATATAAAGACAAGTATTGAGTGATTGTATTTTAAATGAGCACAAGCAAAGTAGAACTGATCTAACAGCTGTTATATATTCATAGCTGTTATTTTAACTTTTGAGGGTCTTTTACATGCAGTCTCAGCTAGTAATTAGCTGTTAGCTAAACTAACGTTAGCTTTCCGGTGGAGGTTAACAGACTTTCTTTAACTGTCTATGGGAACAGATCGTGCAGCGTCGTAAATCCGCGTTCATCGTGATATCTGCGTATGCACAAACATTTCGCACATGCGCAGAACGGATCGTGCAGGCAGGACGTGTATCGACAGTGTTTTCGAAAACATTTAAGAAGAAATAGGCCATGCAGATACTGAATCTGTCTTCATTTCAAATTGACAAAGGTCAGTTTAAAAGATTTTCGTCAGATTTTGAGAAGCGCTGGGCACGCTCATCTTGCTTGTCATTTCCGGGTCAGCACTCCTCCAATCAGATTGGTCATTGAGTCCAACTGCCCGCCTTTTGATTCAACATGTCAAATTGGCGAAATTAAAACCGACGGACAACGGCATGGAACACACCGAACAGACTCGAGTCACTGACCTCGCTGAACTGTCCAATGGCCGATTATCGGGTTGGTGTGTCAGCGCCTTTAGGGAGCATGCCCCCCCCCCCAGGTTTGAGCTGAGTTCTGAATGTTTACAACATCTGGCTCCACCCATAAGATGGCACCTGAAGAGATAAAATTAACTCCATGCATTGATGCATCAACCTAATATAAAGAAAGATACCAGTTGGCGTTAAGAAGTGGTCCAGGGTCACTGTGCAGGTACTGTATGTCATTTTGTGTATGTATTGCTAAAAAGAGAGAGAGAGCACACAACAACAATAATATTGTAAAATTTAATTTCATGGCATTAATATAATGTATGTGAGCAGACAAGCTATCAAAATCAAAAACAAAACAAAAAGAATATATTTTACACAAAATGAAATAAGCATCAGCAGCGTCATAACCACTTTTGAAATGATGACTGAACGAGGAGGAGGAAAGCCCAAAAACAGGACTGCTGGTATGACTGAAACAGGAAGGATTCAAACCGAGGCCTCCCACATGCGGCAGGACCCGTCTACCAGGGAGACGTCTAGGCTTACAAGGTCTCGGGCAAAGCTATTCTGCTACTCTATCACGGGTAACTGTGGCAGCTACGTACTGTACGCAATACCATCAGTCCTGTTTTTGCACTGGGATGTAGCGGATTGTACCTGGGTCAGATTACCATTTGAAATCAAGTCAAACACTTCTTTCTGGAATTGATCGTTTGTGGCATAACGGAACTGACTCCACTGATCTAAAAGTGCAGATTCAGACAATATTGTACCCCAGGCGGATGGAAACATGCCAACACTGTGGATTTCAATGAATAATCGACCCAGGTGAGAAGGTAAGGTTGCCACGGGTTACAGGTTCTGACAGCACTGGAGTTTGCTCCCTCTCTGGCCGTCCGTGGTGGGTGGCACGCTGATGTCCACCACGTTGTTTCCCGGGGACTCGTCATGGGCAGACCGCTCAGCAATCTGTTTCTGCGAGACGATGCGGTAGATTTCTGTATTTTGAAAAGATGGAATAGAAACCAGATCATACATTTTCACCCTGAATTCTTTTGTTGTTTTGGGTGCACACTGACAATCTCTGGTGGAAGAAGTATAGAGTTAGAGTTAGCACCCAACAGGCTTAAACAGGGCAAGTTTTAAACGTGTTTTTAGCCTCTTAATATGTTCAAAATGTCATTAAAAGGGCCTACCCATGTGAAGTGATTCCTTCTGAGGGAACACAGTGAATCTGACTGCTCTAGATGTGAAAGAAATGCATGAAAGTTGTGCTAATTCAGCTGTATTTAGTTCCTGTGTTGATACTGTAGTGCTTGGGACCGTCTACAAACTACAACACTGAAAAGAGATACAAATATATTTTAAAAAATAAGCATATGATTATTTTTTAAAGGTGCTGTAGTACAACCAGCAGGAGACAAGTTATAATTGAGGTAAGTTTGAAGGTACTACCTTATTTAATCATTAAATTGATAGCCTACATATTTTGGTTTTATCTCTTTTCTGTGTTGTAGTTTGTAGACGGTCCCTAAGCTCTCTAACTGCCGTCTCAACACCAGAACTAAACACAGCTGAATTAGCACAACTTTCATGCATTTCTTTCACATCTAGAGCAGTCAGATTCACTGTGTTCACTCAGAAGGAATCACTTCACACTCCAAATCCCAGATCATAATATGGATACTTTAAGCAACACAGTTTCAGCTTACACAGTACTGGTGTGTTATCAGAACAAGGTTTGGGAATGATTGGCGTATGAGAAGTTAAGTTGACCTTTTAAAAGCATTTGCATTTCTTATCATTCAAATCCAATATTAACAGTGTAGCTGTGACGTCCCACCTCTGTTCACAAACATACCTGTAAGGATATTCTTGAAGGCTTCCTCAACGTTTGTTGAGTCCAAGGCTGACGTTTCTATGAATGACAGATTGTTTTTCTCTGAGGGAAAGAAAGAAAACAGCAGCAGAAGCTTGCAGTGAAATAAATCAGAATTGGCAAGTGGAGAACCAAGGATTGTGACATTTGAATCCACGTATTCTGTTCTTGCCGCCTTCAAACAAAGGTTCTACAATGTTCTCTAATCCTAATGTATCGCAAGGAAGAAGAATTAATGTGAAGCGTCAAAACTAACAAAACAAAATGACTTTCCTCAGATCTAACGATTGTAGTCGGGCCCCAGTGGACTTCTCTAGCAAGTGGTAGAAAAGTGATCTGTTTCATTCTAAAAAGTAAGCTTTTTAAGAACCAACATTGCTGACTGACATCAGATGATTTGACTTCATAGTGATCGTGAGATTTGTTCAAACAGAGAGAAACTGAAGTCTTGTCTGTTTTACTTTTAGACACAGATATGGTAGTAGTAATAATGGTCCAAAATGATGTAAAATTGCATTTATTTTACCAAAAACGTGCATCTAAGTTTCCACAAATCCAGGAAAAAACACTGTATTAAATGTAAAAAAAAAAAGGAATGCAGACAATTTACAAAATGTCTGCAACTTTTTTCTTCTAAAAAGGCACATTCTAAAGAAATCCCTCTCCACACTCCAATATCTATCTAGCCTTTCCTGGGTCTTTTTGTGAGGTCCAGTACCTGCGAAGGCCGGGCCTCATCTGTCGGCACGGCCCTGAGGTGGCGCAGGTCGCTCTTGTTGCCGACCAGCATGATGACGATGTTGTTGTCAGCGTGGTCTCTCAACTCCTTCAGCCAGCGCTCCACATTCTCGTAGGTCAGGTGTTTGGCGATGTCATACACTAAGAGCGCCCCCACCGCTCCCCTGTAGTATCTGTAACAGGACCAAGGACAACACAGTGACCACACATTTCAATGGTGATGACCGGAAATATCTGCAGGTCCATAAAAAGGGTCTTAAATGGGTCTTAAATTCAATTCTATGTGAGATATTAAGTGAAACTTTGCTCTTTGATCCTTTTGATTTATATTTATATTACCTGTATTTATTCAGCAGATCTAAGGGCAGTGTGATAAACTGCATCAAATGACTTGACAATGTGGAGGGAGGTGCATTTATGCATGTAGATGATATCCTCGTAATCTAAAACTGATAGAAATGTAGCCTGAACATTCTTTTAATGAGGGAAGATTTATTTCCACAAATATAAAAAGAATGACAGTTTTGGCTTCAATTTTCTTCAGTTTGGTATGTTCTGAAAGACAGCTCATCATCCACCCAAATGCCCAGATACTTACAACAGGAAACTTTTCCAATGTGTGTCCCATCAAAAGTAGAGATGGCTCTTTTATTTAAAACAGTAGATACATTTCTTTAAAAAAATCATATACTTTGTTTTGCTAAAAAGTGCCATTTAACATGTTAAACATTTAAGAGATGCACTAAATGTATAGAGGGCATTGAGTGGGCCATCTACCTCTTTAACTAAATGTTGTAGAACATATCCAAAAAAATGGGCCTCGTTTTAGGGGATCTAGTCTGAAGGATAAAGTATTTCCCCACGCCGGGGCAGGACTATATGCAGCTCTCAGACATGGACTCACGCCGAGGTGATGGCTCTGTAGCGCTCCTGGCCTGCTGTGTCCCAGATCTGAGCCTTTATCGTCTTGCCGTCCACCTGAATGCTGCGCGTCGCAAACTCCACCCCGATGGTGCTCTTGCTCTCTAGGTTGAACTCATTCCGTGTGAAGCGAGAGAGAAGGTTGCTCTTCCCTACGCCCGAGTCCCCAATCAACACAACTGGGGAGGGAAAGAGGAGGAGGATGAGACAAGTGTGTTAGGATACTGTATGTGTGATGGGAGAGGTAGGGGCCATATAGATCCATGAAATGTTGACATATCATAAAGCAGTGCCTCTAAACGCTGGTTTCAACAGAACCCAGGGGCTTTGTGTTTGTGCGTGAGTGATTTACGGGCAGGGGTGTCAGACTGGGGCTTGAAATGGTTAAAAAAAAAGTGCTAGAATAGTTTTGGTTGTGGGGAGGGGCCCAGAATTTTGTGCTACATCCCTGTTTATGGGATATGAAAAACGGATTTTTACTTTAAGTAGGAGTGTAACAAATTACAAAACACAAGACTTGAATCAATACAGAACATTAGTGTTACAACCCAATAGTGCTTGAGAATATGCCTTTTTCATTTTAAATTCATTACGACATGTATATCAGTCTGTGAAATGAAATAAATGAGGTTTTTCCCAGCTCCATTTTAAGTGGTAGCACAGCATTGTTTAACAGACCAAATGAATGGTGATTTGTCTGTGTATTATGCTGTGTAATACTGGATTGATCTGTGTGTCTGATACAGCCATCCTTCCTCGTGTGTGTTGTCTGACTGATAATTAACCACATAAACAACCATTCTTTTAGTTGAACTGCTGTACAGCCTGTTTTGGGTGTCAGCGTACAGAACCACTGGCATAGAGGCCGAGCTACAGGATCAGAGCAGCTGAAGAAACGTGTACGTTTGAGGCCAATTAACCCCCCAAGTCCATGAAGATGTACGGTTATTTCATCCATGCCATCAAATAACCAAAACAAGAATTTAAGCCTTGCATTGTGCACCTAAAGGATTATAAATGAGGGTTTTGCTGTTTGTCTTGCATCTTTAATATATACTCCATACGCTTGACCTATCAAAATAAGAGCGTGGCCTCATATTGCTTCTTCTTCTGAGGGCAGGTAGGGAGGCTTTAAGCTATAATGTCAATTTTGTTTACGAATCCTCATTCAAAACTTTCTTTATACCTCCGAGATTCATAAGCCATCTACAAAAAAAACAAACAAATGGAATGTGACACCAAAACTTGGACTTTTATATTGAAAGCTTCAGAAAGTCAGGACTGTGGAGATCCAGCTGTGGGTCTGAATAGCTCCTGCACCCTACTATTGAGCATCCATAAAGTGACGGCATGGATTGATTATTAACAGGCCTTCCTTGTGTTGTCAGAGGAAAGTGATTGATCAGGCATGCATGGACCAGGGCTGAGCCGGGCTCCAGAGGTGGAGCCTTTTGTTTTCTCTCTCCCATAGCTCGACGAGGAAAGGAAAGGAAATAGAGCCGAACTTTGTCCCTGTCGACATCGCGCTGGTCTGGGCTGCAGGAAGCTGATAACAGGCTTCATCAAAGCCTGAATCGACAGGTTTAGACCGCTTGGTCCTTCCTGTTTCGGCCGAGTACACAGAAACAGAGAGAGAGAGAGAGAGAGAGAGAGAGAGAGAGAGAGAGAGAGAGAGGGGGAGAGCCTCCGGCAGATGCCCTATTCATCCCACAGAGGATACTTTGTTACATCTAAATGGCCCTTTGGCTTCCACAGGCCCAGGATGTTAATGTGCCACAGGAGCTGATATCACGATCAAAGGAAGTCATTCTGGATCCAACTGGGATCTCTAGCCTATGCACACGGACCTGGGTCTGGTACCGCTCCAGTCTGATGGAACTGATCAGACCCAGTGATAGTCATAATAACACCGATGCACAAAGTTAGGAGTTGCAGCATTGTCATTGAATAAGAGCATGCAGGCTGGGTAAGACTCCTCATCGGAGGATGGATCTATTGATCAGGAGAGGCAGAGGCTAATCCTAGGCCTTTAATACCGACCTCATAAGGAATAAAAATAATAAAGCAGGAAAGTGTTCCCTCAAACGCCCAATCCTGCTCTATACGAGTTGATGAAAGTTTAATAGAAAGGCTGAGCACGGATAGGGTGTTGCATCCCATACCTATAAATATAGCTGCAGACGTTGTAATGTTACAATGACAGCGTTATGTTGTAATAACACCAACCGATTATCATCCGGGCAGTTTCAGAGACAAACATTAGTCCGTTTCGCTTAGAAAATGCGCATATCTATAGTCTGTGAAAATGACACAATAGGAGATGTAAACGCATCTCTTAAGCTCTGTCGGTGTGAGTCTAAAGGGGGAATGCAGTCATCTTTTTATTTATTTATTTATTTATTTTACCTTTGAACAAGAAATCGTATTCGTCGTCTCGGTTCCCCATTCTAGACGAGGCCGCTCCAACGCTAGTCTCCGGTAGAGGATGTGTGAAGAGTGTGCGTATGAATTGTCGTTATATGCCAGAAAATATATATATGGTAAAGGTCTGCGCTGAGACTCTGCGCCAGTGGTGGCTGTCAAGGCGAGCTGGCCGCAGAAAGGGAGAGCTCCCAACTCTGCAGCGGGAGGGGAGGAGTCCCTGCGCTTCACATACCTTCCTCAGGGGGGAGAGGGGGCGCTTTACTCGCATGCCAGCAGACAGGCCCACCATCACCATGCAGCTGGAGACACACAGTCGTTTATTTTTAAGTGTTTTGTTTGAAGGATAATCCCATGACATGAATCATCTCATTTTCGAGGGGTCTTTAAAAAATTAAACAGCAAATACAAAACACTAAATACATTCACACAGCACTATATATATATATATATATATATATATATATATATATATATATATATATATATATATATATATATATATATATATATATATATATATATATACACACACACTCACAGGCCTATAGACACACAAGTAAAAGCCCAATAAGTTTGCATACATCCAAATGTGCCACTATTTAAAGTAGATGCACAAACAGACACAGACTGGAGACACACACAGTCGTTTACAATACATAATACAATATAGGAGACTATAAATCACACTTTAAGCTTGATTTCGATCTGTGTGTGTGTGTGTTTGTGTGTGTGTGTGTGTGTGTGTGTGTGTGTGTGTGTGTGTGGGTGGGGGGTAATAGCCTTGGAGTGAGTATGACTCTAGAGTCATAGTGAGAGGAACAAAGTGTCTCCCCTGTGCTTTCTGACCAGGGTGGGAAATCTGTAGCAGGAAAAGTTAACCCTCTCCTTGATTTCATGTAGTTTATGGAGAAGGAGAACCAGGAAATGAGAGCAGGGGGAAATGCAACGCTACCAAGCCACGGCCGAGCAAAGTGTAGCCTAGTTACATTTTTCGAGAGGTATTACTGTACTTGAATTCTGGAAGAGAGTCAGACCAATTGCAAATATACAGTCTCCATATACTGTATATTAAGTTAGATAAGCTAGACTTCCTCAGTGACAGCTGCAGAGTTCTAATTAAAATTACAAACAGTATCTTTTTTTAAAATTAAGGAGAAAATATGGACTAAAAAATACAATAACATTGTAACTTTTGTTTTGGTTTTGTAACAGCAACTCCAAGGAAACAAAGGCATCCATTGTGATTTATTTAGTGAGCTCAAATTAAACCCATTTAGATCTAATATCGTCAATTAAACAATATTATCATATTATATTAGATTCAACTTTATTGTCATAGCACAGAGCAGGCCTACAGGTAGGCTACTGAAGGAAGGGCAAAGTATATAGGCCTACAGATTGAGAATAGTAATTTAACAAATGGGAAAATCTGTGATATTTTGTTCAGGTAGACAGTTGGGTTTGTGTATATAATCCCATATGGGATTTAATTGCATCGTTATAAAAGCACAATGTGTTTTTTTCTTTTAGGTGGATTTTCCGGTTTTACGGCGTGCTGACAGCTTGCCCCGCCCCCAGCCCACCAGCTCTGCTCCTATTGGTTTAGCGGAAGGTCAGCTGCTGCAGCAGAGACCCACGTGCAGCTACGCGCATTTCAAGATCAAGATGGCAGCCTCCGTGTGTCGGTGCTACGAGGTTAGACACCCATTCATGTCCTTTATCACAGCTCTGAAGTGTCCGGTAGATCATTTGGTGGCGAGAGGAGACAGAAACGATTTGTTGTTCGTCTTTTCACGTCCAGTTATGTTGGCTGGGGGGGGGCTCGAGATGTCCGAGAGAGAAGGCCTTGTTGCATCAGACTGACCGGGAGGTTTCTTAATGTTCTTGTTTCCCTAGCAACGTCTGAAATTAATGTTCTGCTTTAGGTTTGTTGCTGAAAAGATGTCTGTGTATATTGGCTTAAAACCGGTAGTGTTTAGCTAAACGCATGGGTTGATAAAGCTCTCAGAATCTGTGAACTCTTTATCACTTCCTAAGGCCATAGATTGTATATTAATATACAGTATTAATAATATACAGTCCAGGCTTCAGACCCATTTTTATAGACTTGCTTTATGTGTTACCGTCCCCTTTAACAATGTTTTTACTGCTCTTTATTCATTTTTAAAAATTCTGATTCTCTTGCTTTTACCCTTTTTATTTGCACTTTTTTGTTGTTTATTTCGAAGGTGCTAATTATTATTATTATTATTTATTTATAAATAGTAAGCCGTTTAGACTCTTCCATAGCCAGCAGGTAATGCAGCATTAATAACAATGGTATAATCTCTATTTAAGTCATGCTGGGTTCTGTCACCTGACAAGGCATTTCAGTAATCTTGCCAGTGCAAATGGTTTTATCATCACATACTTTAGTTTGACAACTATTGGGACTAAAAACATTTCTTTTTAGCAGAGTTTTAATCAACCCCCCTATTTGTATCTTATATTGCTGTTCTTACCATGTAATTATGATCTTAACTGTAGCACTTTTTAGCAGATTTGCTCCGAATGTAAAGTGCATTTCAAATAAAATCTATTATTATTATTACTACATATGGTGTCCCTATAGCATCAAAATGTATGAGTCTTTCTAAAAACTAAGGGGTGCACCATTTTAGGTACTACTTGACAAAATAAAGTTGATTTAAAACATTAGCAGGGACAAAATATGTGACTGTTCGGGTCATGTCAAAATGTTTCCAACTCATAGTTAAACCCACTACCCATGCAGGTACAGAGAGGTGACAAATTAATGGAAAAGCTGAATGTTGACTGACAAGCATAACAAGTTGTACTGTATGAATGTATAAAAATGCTGAGCTGGCCTTCTTTATAATTGCTTTTTGGATCGAGATTGCAAGAGGAAAACTCTTAAGTGTCAACCATACCGTATTAACCTTTTTTTTTCAATGTACTGCCATTTTCCCATTTTAAATCCTTGCTCATTACTGTGAGGGCATGGCTCCTTAGTTTCCCATTAACCACCTGCCACTCATTCAGAGTCCGTGTATGTTTCTAACAGTGGCTCTCATCCCGCTACCTCAGCAGAACAAAAAAACATAATCAAGGACTCCTCCGATCCAGGCCACGAACACTTTCAGTTACTCCCTTCAGGAGATAGGTCTGTCAGAACCCAGTTACTCCCTTCAGGAGATAGGTCTGTCAGAACCCGTACATCCAGGTTCAGAGACAGCTTTACCTCCACAGCCATCACAACTCTAAACATTCAATTACAGAAATAAGACTTCATCATGCTGAATGATTGGCTTGCCTGTTTTGCACTGCATTTACACTTTTCCAGTACTATGCTCTTTTTAAAGTGTGAAAGTACAGCGTGAGTAAGTGAATGAATGTTTGCTACTATGCACTAGAAGTCCCATTATGTGTATGTGAGGGTATGGTTTGTATAAGGGTATGGCGTGTGAATGTATACTTCTAGGCACTGAAAGGAGTAGCATTTAAATTTCCTTGTGACAATGTTTTACAATGACAAATAAATGATAGAATTTTTTTCTCTCCACTTGCAGCTGGTTGGCCGACGAGCCTTGGCCCTCTGCTCCCGGCCTCTGGTCTCTTCAGGGTGCAGAGGAGATGTCTACACGTTACATCGGAGCTCAGCTGCAAATGTGCAGGTACACGCTTACAGCTCCCATTTATCAGTTGTTTGTGTAACTTTAGAAGAATGAATTTAAGTTAGAAATGTGTTTTTTTTCCCACCTAATTGTTTTTTAAGGTTGCCTTCTTCCATACTAAATAGTTACCCTGGAAATCCAGAGTTCTCGCGAGAGCACAATTTGAATTATCGAGTTACTCTGGCATCGAGTAGCGCTGCTCGTTAACTATGCCCTTGTAGCCGAGCTGCACCAATCACATCGGTGTATCTGATATAGGCGGGCCAGAGGCGAGTTAAACAGATGACGACATTTTAATCTACCAGTTAGCTCCGCTGGTAGCTAAGCGTATGGGGCTCTGGGTACGTCACCCCGTGTGTTGTTGTGATTGGTCGTAGTGTTTGCAATTGCGTGCAATGAGGTTTTCAAACGCACGCTTGGTGCCGTCCCTCAAGATGGGCGACTTTCATTACTCAGTGCCAGACCCTTGACCTTTCAGATTTGGGTCTGGATATCCTCCTACTAAATAGTACCGCTGAGTGTAAATAATTGATTCTCCAGTTAAAATTGATCTTGGTTCAAGTGATCTGATATCAATTAATAAAATCCCGAAATCAATCTTTTAATATGCTTTTCACCATAGATGCGAATTGACCTTCTCTTTGGGTTTACGTTATGAGAATCTCGTATTGGTATTGTAACTGAAGTTTTAATGAGATTAAATTGGACATGTAATCAAATCGAACCTTGTGGTTCGAAATCCTTGGCAATACCCAGTCCTACTAACCAGCACATGGACTCTGGTTTGTTCCTTCTTTCAGTGCCACAGACCGATAAAAACAGACTTCCCATTAGAAAATGTGAATAATCTGTTCACTCTGGTGTCTAAACGTCTGTCTGTCCAACTAAAGTCCTGTTCATCTCAATAGGTGCGATATGCTTCAGGACGTAAAGGTTTCCTGGGAGAGTTTGTGGATAATCTGCGTCAGGAATTCAGTAAGAATCAGGAGATGAAAGAGAACATAAAGAAGTTCAGAGAAGAGGCCAAGAGGCTTGAGGAGTCCGATGCTCTGCAACAAGCTCGCAGAAAATATGTAAGAACATGGTTTGGTTTGTAGCCTTGGGGATTTTTACATTAGACAATATCTCTTTAAATAATGAGGGATTTCTTTGCATTAATGTAATTTATCTGCACCAACCAGGATTTGCTTAACATTATTGTTTTATTTCCTTCAATAGAAATCTATAGAGTCTGAGACAGTGAAGACTTCAGAGGTGTTTAAGAAGACATTTGGCTCCCTGTCAGAGACTGTCAAGGAGGTAAGGTATCAGCAGCACTTTGTCTCGGTTACCAATAAACCAGCCGTACTGCTACACCGTGGGTGTAAAAAAATCCAAATCAATTTCTTATACTATATATTTAACCACGTTGTCTTACTAATTGCATCTATCTTGTGTGTGTGTGTGTGTGTGTGTGTGTGTGTGTGTGTGCATGTATTGGCATAATGGCCATAGGGTCTTGACGAGGTGAGTCGGACTGACATCGGGAAGAAGATCAAGGAAAGTGTGGAGGAGGCTGCCAAGACAGCCATGCACTCTGCTGAGACCGTCTCCAGAGGAGGAGAGAAACTGGGCAGAACCGGCGCATTCAGGGCCATCTCACAGGTCAGAAGAGAAAACATTATATTCCTACATTTCCAAGCCTTTAAGCTCAACATGACAGCGTCTCTTAGTTAACACTAAGCAGAGGTTCATGGGCCATTATTCTTGCTGTACAAATGAAGTCACACAAACATTTGCACAGGTTGGTAAGTGAAGGAAACAGAATTGCTTATTGTTCTCTACTTTTCACTCCCGTTAGTTCTGACTAACTAATATTTGGCTGATGCTGTAACAAATGAGTCGACAGCGACAGGTTGTTTCCAGAGAATATACTGTGATATACTGAGAGTACTGTGTGTGATGTTTAGGGTGTGGAGACCATGAAGAAGGAGATAGATGTCGGCGATGCCGGTGCTTACAGAGCTCCTTCGCAGCTAAGGAAGAGAAGCGATTTCTCCTCCAAAGGAGCCGACAGCGACTCCAGAGTGTTCGAGGCCAATGAGTGAGTAGCTGTTGGAAGGTGTTTCCCTTTTCACCCCTCTGCTCTAAGAATATATTGTCACCTGCACAATGTATGCTCCTATTAAAGGTGCAGTAACCGATGCTGCGCAAAGATTGTTATTTTAACTCAACTGCCAAACAAATACAACCCTCTTTTTGTAGCTCCGCCCCCCCAAATTCACGGACGTATAACTACTGGCCGGCCGGCACATTCACATGCTGCCTCCCCCCCTACCCCCATAGCATCAACTGTGGGCGCCTTTTGCCGATTGGCTGTTATAGTTTTTTGTGGCTCGTGCGTTCTGTTCTGTTTGTTTTCCACTTACACAGCCAGGCTGTTTTTTCAACGCACACAGAAAATAGAGAGCTAGTTGACCGTGAGGAGATATTCGCTGAATTTGACAAAAAGTGTATTGGAATAAATCCACTTACTGTACCTTTAATCCATTACCAGATTTGTTTGGGGGTGGCAGTAGCTGAGTCCGTAGGGAGTTGGGTTAGGAACAGGAGGGTCGCAGGTTCAAGTCCCCATACAGGCCGAAGTACGGAGTGTGGACTGGTAGCTGGGAAACATATTGTAAACATCTCTAATGTCGGATGTGACTTTTTTTGCAGAGAGGATACGGGTGTTGTTCTCCACAAAGACTCTAAGTGGTACCAGCAGTGGAAGGAGTTCAAGGACAATAACATTGTTTTTAACAGTAAGGAAATCCTTTGGAATTAATGTTGTATAATAAATCACCTGTAATTTCCTTTAAAGGCAGCAGGTGGCACCAGATTCTTTACAGTAGTGCATTATAAAGAAAGTTAGTCCAGGCGTCAGGTGTAGACCATAGAGCCCTCACAGGTGCAGCTGTCCTCCACCATTAGCACTGAAAAACACTTATCAATATTATGTATATTTGTTTTTGTTGAAACAAGTTCAGAATCACAATCATTAGAATCACCAAAGGATTCAATGCCAAGTGAGTTGGTGGTTGGTTAAATAAATAAATGAATAAATAAATACAGAAACAAATGTATACAAAATAGCTGTTTGACATAAGAACAAGAAAAGCAAAACACCTCAGTATTTTCCTTTTTGTTTCCTACAGGATTCTTTGAGATGAAGATGAAATATGATGAAAGTGACAACGCCCTGGTCCGAGCATCCAGAGCTGTGACTGACCGAGTCACCGGCTTCCTAGGTAATGCTCCATTATAGTTAGTTTGAATTTAGCAGTTTCTTGTCATTGTTTTCTTGTAATCTCTTTCTCTAAACTGATCCACACACACTATGATAAACAATCTGTTCCCAAAACAGAATAAAACCTGATATCTCATATCATTATAAAACAATGTGTGAAAATATAACAATATAAACAAGCAGACATTAACATGTTTGCCCATTTTTACCATCATAGCTTTTCATTTACGAAATAAAAGGTGACAGTTTTAATAAAATGTGTCCAATGTAGAGAAGATTGCGTGTTGTTTACAGCTGTGCTCCATGTCGTGGCCAGGTTTTGGAGATATATGTGGGTATTTCAAAGACGTAAGATTATAAACTTAGATTTGTTAATCTTTGCATCTATAGTAGCGGCTGATCTGTTTGTTTTTCAGGTGGTCTTTTCTCTAAAACGGAAATGTCCGAGGTGTTGACAGAGATCGTGAAGGCAGACCCCACCTTTGACAAAGACTCTTTCCTCAAACAGTGTGAGAAAGACATCATCCCTAACATACTGGAGGTAAATAGACTTTTCTACTCTCTCTGTTTGTCCTCGACTCGAACTGCTTCCTTCATTTGTGTTAGAATTGACAAAGTCAAGCTGGAGCCGTCAGATTTGTCAAGCGAGTTCTGAGCAAGCTGAGCAGCAAAAGACATACGTAATCGCTGATGTCGGAAAACACCCAAAATAATGTACTGTAATGGAATGAAATCGCTTAGACAATGGAAACAGGTAGAATGTAACAGAATAAGTTTGGTTGTGTGGCTCAGTGTATTCTGTGAAATCCTCTCTGACGTTGTAAACAATAACCACTGACACAGTGTCGCTGTCCTTTCTGCAGGCCATGATCCGTGGAGAGCTGGACGTATTAAAAGACTGGTGCTACGAAGCTGTAAGTTATATGCTGCTGCCGCTACATTTTGAATTGTCCGCCCGCTTGTCGGCTACCTTTACTGTTAAGAGTTACAGGCGCGCACATACAGTCTACTTAGCGAACGAGAAAAAAGGAGGGATTGATTGATGTTATTTGCACTGACGTTAATGATATAACACCATCATAACTCAAATGCCAGCCAACAGGATCATTGCAGCTCTCAGTAGCTCAAATTAGCAGAAGAGAGAATGCCAAATGCACCACAGCAGCCACACACACAAAAACGCGCACACAATATTGATACAGGTATACAAAATAATGTAGTCTTTCAACAAAATTAATATATATCTGAATAAGCCACTGAGTGCAAACTTGCTTGCAGACCTGTGTTCTAGGCTACTAATACCTGCTTTACAGTGCCGCCTACTGGCAGAATGCAGCAGACATATAGAGATAGACCATAACAGTGAACCTGTGATCTGGGCTAAAAAACTAATAACTAATGTCCAGTTGTATTCACAGTTATAAAGGCCTATGCTCACTGTAATGTTCCACTTACAAATGGGAGACAAGTTTAAAGAGCCCCATTAACCGGTTATAAAGTACTCCAAACAGTGTCACAATGTCTCACAGAAAACAGCCCTCGACCTGACAGCGCAGGTAACAACAACAGAGATTACGCTAGGAGTTAAAAGCCAGATACAATTACATACATGAATTACTATCATACCTATTGGAAGTTCCTTCTGCGTCTCCTCGTTGTGTCAAAGTCTTGCAGAACGGCCTCCACGTTGACTCCGATATCATGATGGATGTTCATCAGTGGAAGTCCACTCAGTCGTTTGTCAGTTATTCCTGAGATACGTCTTCAACGGCGGATCATCACTCAGAGCACGTGGAGCTGTCACGTAGCTGGCTGCCAGCTCCCGTTGGAGTGTTAACGCTGTCGTCTGCAGCACTAACGTTAGCAGCAGATTCAAGGCTCTGCCTTTGGCTGCTCTCAGCAGAATCTCCACGGCTCTTTGGTTATTAGGCCTATTTTTAAAAGCCTGAAAAAAAAAAGTTAATTTGTGTTCTTTTGCTCATTGTAGGCTATGATACTCAGCCATTGGTAATCAGTGACGTAGCCATCATCAGCCTTCAAACGTTGCCTCTAACTCAGGGGTGTCAAAAATACGGCCTGAGGGCCAGAACCGGCCCGCCATAGCGTCCAATCAGGCCCACTGGAGGACTTGTGAAAATTGCAGAGGAAAAATTAATTCCAGATTTATCACTTTAATCTCGGTTAATCTGAGTTATTTTTCTGTAAATATACAACTTTAATCTGAGAAATTTTGAGTTTTTTTTCTTGGAATGTTACCCATCTCTCCCAGGTCCGTTAAAAAAAAAAAAATTAAATAAAATGTCTTCACACAATGGCCTTAGAACGCTGTCATAGCAGAAGCAACCTGTGTTTGCCAACATCAAGCTGACAAGAAACTCTGGCAGATAAAGTTCCTGTTGTTTCTGGAGTGATTTACTGATCTGACCCATTTAAGATCAAATTGGGGTTATGTGACCCATTAACTAAAATTAATTTGACAACCCTGCAAGTGAATAAGGGTAAAGTTAAGGGAATGGATAACCCAAAAATGCATCTCAAGCGCATTATTCAATAAAATAAAGACAGGATTTGCTGTTGTCACCTTTTTATTTTAATGATTAAATGTAAAAAAAAAAAAAAATCTTAACGATATGAAAAAATGTACGCACGGTGCATACAGGATTACAGCAGACTGTATAAAATGGTTTTAATGCTCTCCCCTCTCTTCATTGAAGCCTCTATGTTTACAGGCTTGTGGTGATGAGCAGTGTGCTATAGGGGCCAAATCAAATCTATGTTTGGTACTGCCAATTTGTTTTGTCATGGTTCATGTGTGCAATAAACATTACATACATCTTTGTGAGAAAAAAAACGTGGCAGAGAATCGTGATATCAATTCAAAGCTAAAAAATCGGGATTAACTAAAACGTATTAAACAATGGAGCGGGCCAAGGGCCAAATCCCCAAACACGTGTTTTTTGCACGTGAAAAATATTCGCGCCGTTAAAAGGGAATTTGCGTTAACCCGTTATTATCGTGTTCATTTTGACAGGCCTACGTTTTAGATACTGTATATCTTGTGATATATGTATTTCAGCCACGTTCCACATCTCTTTGGCAATGTTTTAATGTATGTGTAAACAGGCCCAATGACTTTATCACAAAATGGAAACCCTCACGAACAGGGAACTACTGTTTTGGGCCGTTCACTTTAGGTTGCATACTAGTTTGTGTGAAGCTTCATTTTTGTCATTATTGTCATCTGTCCACAGACGTACAGTCAGCTGGCTCACCCCATTCAGCAGGCCAGAGGGCTGGGGCTGCTCTTCCAGTCCAAAATCCTTGACATTGACAACATAGATGTAAGTGCTTTCACACTTGTACACCAGCCGTCACACACACTGTGTCACACTTTACTGTGTTCTCTGATGTCTAAAGTGATTATAATTACTTTTTCTTCTCTGTATTGAGCTTTTTCTTTTAAAAGAATAACCCCTGTTAAGTGTGTTCTTCTCATTTCATTGTTTGTTGATTGTCTCTCGCTGTGTTGTAGCTAGCGATGGGTAAGATGATGGACCAGGGCCCAGTGTTGATCATCACCTTCCAGGCTCAGGTTGTCATGGTGATCCGCAGCCCCAAAGGAGAAATCGTGGAAGGAGATCCAGTCAGTAAACTCATAATTGAAATTAGATGAGCACTCAATAACACATGAGATAACACTTGTTATGAATTGATACTATAAATAAAAATTGAATGTCCCGTTCCTCTCCTTACTGTCTCTTCGGGACTGACCGTCTGCTCTTCTCCTCCCTTAACAGGAGAAGGTGATGAGGATGATGTATGTTTGGGCGTTGTGTCGGGACCAGGAGGAGCTGAACCCAAACGCAGCCTGGAGACTCCTTGATATCTCTGCCTCCAGCACCGAGCAGGCTCTCTAGGAGGAGGCAGAGCGCAGATGAAAAGGCAGACATGGGACACACCAACTGTAAAGGGCAGAAGATACAGAGATGTGCCTGGAACACCTGCACGTACTGACTCACACATACATAAACATCTGAGCGCAGGGTTCACCCATGCTCCTGTGTCGTGCCAAAGACTGTATTTGCACACACACTCACATTTCCGAAATGCCGCCAATGCACATATATTCATCCACTGTATGGTGCAAGGATATACATGAACATAGAGATAAACTACCGGTATATGATATGTGATAGAAAACGTGCGTGTGTCCAGCAATATGTGTGTGTGTGTTGTCTCTTGCACCGGTCAGCTTGATGTTTGGGTTTCCAGGTGGAGAGTGAATACAGAACATTTTCGAATGGATGGAACCAAGTTTTTCACAAACTGGCTAAAAAAAATGAGCCCGTGCCATTCCTTTCATTATTTTATTCAATGGTAGAATCCATCCATACCAGCCTGGTGGCTAGTTTTAAGAAGACTGGTGGGGGAAAAAATGGACATGGCGCTTGTGAATTTGCCCTATTGTCTTGAGAGAGATATATGAAGAATAAAACTAGGTTTAATGTGTCAAATAATATAAAAAGGAAATACAAATTTGGGCAGTGGGGTGGAGCCTTATTGCAGCAACCAACATACCTTGTTAATTCAAGTTAAATCACAATTTAGTCACAAGGAGTCTACTAGTTACATGTATAATGTCATCTGTGGCTCCAGAGGGAGCTTTTAAAAATAAATGAAATAACCCTGAATCTTTAGATTGGGCTTGAGACAGCTAAAAATGGTCTAACAAAAGATGCCATTTGCATTATGGGAAACAGTGTTTTTTTAGTCTGGTTACGGGATGTACGGTGCGGATACAAAGCCTGACACGCCTGTCCGTGAGGATCTGCTGACAAATGTGTGTACATTTTGCCTAGGCAAACACAAAATGTAATATAAAAATAACTGCACATCCACTTTCTGGAGTATATCTGGCCCTTCAATGACCCCTTAACAACACTTCACCAAAAAAAAGACACATAAGAGAAGGTGAAATTCAGCGAGACACAGTCTTCAATGTTTTAAGAGAGAAAATCTGTTTTCTTTTTTTTCTAGGCCAAATTCCCATGGACCATTAAATGAAAAGCATCTTAAAAGGGGCTGCACTCGAAATACTGGAGTCATTCTCTGCTCAAGACGCCATTACTCCACTTTATCTTTACACAGCAAATATTTGTTTGCTGCTCCATAATATTCTGAATATCAAGTACAGCCCCTTTTTCTTGCATTGGCTTCAAAATTTGGCTGTGGTAGTTGCTGCTTGGTTCCTGCTGGCTTTCATATCAGAACCTTATCAAAAACATACATAGTACAACAAGTAAGATAAAGATTGACCCATATAATATGTGATGTAATGACCTGTGTAGTCAGGCTCCATGCTGTGATGTGTACTGTAGCTCAGAGCGCCCAAGAAAACACAAGCAGCTGGAGATAACATGGCCTTGTGTTTGAATTTGAAAGGCAGCATATGTTTTCTCAAGTTGTTGTGCATTGGGCTCCCAGCCACTGTATATTCTGTACACCGTCAATAAGAACTGTATTGTATCTACATATTAATATAAGCTCTCAACTCCTTGTAAATATATTAAATGTGGAGTACTGCTTCTTTGGGACCACATTCAAATATGTCATATGTCATTATGGCAGCTTTGTTGTTTGAGGATCATTTGCCATCTCATGCTGTAAATTTTTCAGCTGTTTTACTAAAAATGTTTGTTTTTCTGTTATGCATGTGGTTTTTCAAGAGTTTAGTGCTGAAGATGAAAACTTGAATGAATACGCACATTACTGTACCCGTTGTCAACTGTTTTCTGACACTGTGTGACCCCGTGGGCCTCTACTCCCGATTGAACACATTTATGATTGTACTGTAACTCTCTTTCCTTGACTACTTCATTCATTTACAGAAACATCCCATGATTGTGAAGCTGAGCTCCTGGCAAATAACTTTAGTACCTACATTATAAGACGGGAATTTGAGCATGTTTTAACAGTTGTCATTCTCGGCCAAAGCATGCGATGTGAGATGGTCTAACTAGAATTCATGATTTCCCCTGCTGGTCACACCATGCTCAAGTAACATTCCTGGTGTGTTCTGATGATATTTGTCATTCATATGTCAAATAAAACAGTAGTGCTGTCAGTTAAACGCGTTATTAACGTTGTTAACGCAAACCCATTTTAACGGCATCAATTTTTTCTATCGTGAGATTAACCTTCTTTTTTTTCCACATGCTGTTGCAACAACTAGTAACGTTAGAAAAACTACAACACCACACCAGATCTAGCTAGACCGGAAACAACACAACAGGCACGCCGCGCACACGCCGTTTGGGCTTGCGAGCCGGCCAAACAGTAGTAACGCTACGTTTTGAGTGGATGGCGAGCGCGTGACATGGAAATGGATCCCAATAAGATTCTGAATGGAAAGTTTACTTTTTAAAAGTTGCCAAATGGTTCCATTGACAAGACCAACACATCGTCCTCGTGAACATATCTTCGCAGCACGTCCAGTCTGAAATACCACTTGATGGCCAAGCACACAGCCGATGCCAGTCCCCTGTCAAAGTATCTTTTTCACCCTTTTATTGATGGACAGTGTTGCATTGTGTGAGAGATTATTTGTTCCAAGTGTGAATGTTAGTGTGAAGTTGAACACTGCAGTAGTATATGCCAATGTTGTTTTCAATAAAAAATTTGCATAAAGCAAGCCAATCCACTTTTCCATGTTGATAAGAGTATTAAAATGAGAAAAAAAAATAATGGGACTAAAAGAAATTAAGGGACATTTAGAATAGATAAAAATGTGTGATTAATTGTGAGTTAACTATGACATTAATGCAATTAAATATTTTAATCGTTTGACACCACTAACGAATATTTTAAATGAACTAACTTGAACAATATGCTAGCGAACCCATTGGGTAAACATGCATGCCAAGCTGTGAAGAGGAGCCTTTGGCAGCAGTATCCAGCCAGAGCGTAGAGCAGCTTTCCCCTGCTTACAGCGGGTCCACAGCATAATAGCTCAACAGGTATCGGTCAGATTGCCATTAGAGGCTGACATTTTTTTGGGAATCCCATGGGTCACGGGATTCCCGTGGGATTCCTGCAGGATGGGAGTCATATTTACTATTAATCACGGGATTTGGACGGTACAGGATAAATGGTTAACGGGAGCAGACGGGAGCGGGAATCAACCAATAGCAAAGACGACAAAAAAATCTAAATGCACCTAAATGCAAAAAAAAGTAAATGCACCATTTCGTAGTTTCCTTTTAATACGCCTACAATGTAACGCAATTAAAAATAACTACACGACCCAGTCCCAGAAGCCATCAGTGCTTTTGTCACGGCTTACCGCCGTAATTCAAAGAGCAGTGATGGAGGGAGCTAACAGCCGCGGAGGAGTCGATGTGGCAAAAAATGATTTACAGCGCAAAGTCAGAAGTAATGACATGTCTATTAAATTCACAGAACTGGTCGGAAAGTCTGAAATATTAATTAAGTTTAAGAGAGTAGAATGTGATGGTGATAGCACGATGTACGCTGCTTGTAAGACATGCTTAGTCTTAGTCAAGTGACGAGGGACGAGCGGTCTGAAGAGGCACACTTTCGAGGCAAATTCGGGAAAGAATCAGCCAAGCATCGCTTCGTTCATCAAGCGAAAATTGCCGTCAGGTGTCAAGTCTCGTCTGACTGACAAAATTGCTCGCATGTGCAGCCAAGATCTCAGACCCTTTGCTGTGGTAGAGGGGAAAGGCTTTACCAACGTAGCACAGGAGCTGCTCGACATTGGAGCCAAATATGGAAGTAACGTGCAGGTGGAAGACATACAAATACAATAAATGAGTAAAATGCAGCTTTATGTGCTGTTTGGGTTTATTAAACTATTGCAGACATGGTGTGAACTATGTACTGTTATTCTTTTATTTGCTGTCTTCCATTTTCTGGAGAAAGTCTAGAAACAGGCTCAGCAGCTGGTCTAAAACAGGATGGAGAGCAGATTAAATCAGAGTCTATGTATTAACTAAACACTAATCGAAGAAAAAAATAAATGGGAGCGGTACAGGAGCGTGAGTCAGTTTAAACAGGAGCGGGATGGGAGTGGGACTCAATTTACCAGGAGCGGGATGGGATGGGATTAGTTTTAAACTTTGGTCTGGGAGTGGGACGGGACAAGATTTCTTTCTATGGGAGTGGGATGGGACAGGAGTGAAAATCCACTCCCGTGTCATCCTCTAATTGCCATCTCATATGGTATGGATATTTATGGTCCTCAGACAATGAAGCTTAATGTTTTTTCAAATCCTCAGCTTTAATCTAGCATCTTTGTTGGGTTCGATCTTCAGCAAATCTTGCATGAAATTTTCTTGGGACCCAGAGGACAAACTGTCTACTTCATGAGCTTTCCTCTAGCGCCATTATCAGATATCACAACTTTCACATTCTTCCGATTGGAATAGATTTGTTTACAACAAGTTACAGCTGACCCAGCAACCTAACATGTTAGCATGTCTGAAAAATATATTTTGTCAACTGTGTAGAAAAACAACAAGGTTCACTTAAAAACTAGTCTTGCTTTGCTTGCTCAGACCTTCCTCCACAGTGCTGTGGAGGGAGGGTCTGGCTAGTCCACTCAGCATTCCCGGGATGGGAGAAAAACGTGCTCTGGTTTATTGGCATTTCTTTAAACCAATCACAACCATCATGGGTGGTGCTAGGCACCAGACAGCGCCATGGTGCCCCTGCAAAATAGCCTCTAGAAGGAACTTGTTTAATGTGTATGTTCAAAGATTGTTTTAGTCGTGCAACAGAAAAATGATTGGACAGATAGTCTAGCTAGCTTTCTGGATTTAACCTGCAGAGATCTGAGGACCAGGTAACCATAGTCCTCAGATTGGACAGATAGTCTAGCTAGCTGTCTGGATTTACCCTGCAGAGATCTGAGGAGCAGTTAACCATAGTCCTCAGATTGGACAGATAGTCTAGCTAGCTGTCTGGATTTACCCTGCAGAGATCTGAGGACCAGGTAACCATAGTCCTCAGATTGGACAGATAGTCTAGCTAGCTGTCTGGATTTACCCTGCAGAGATCTGAGGACCAGGTAACCATAGTCCTCAGATTGGACAGATAGTCTAGCTAGCTGTCTGGATTTACCCTGCAGAGATCTGAGGACCAGGTAACCATAGTCCTCAGATTGGACAGATAGTCTAGCTAGCTGTCTGGATTTACCCTGCAGAGATCTGAGGACCAGGTAACCATAGTCCTCAGATTGGACAGATAGTCTAGCTAGCTGTCTGGATTTACCCTGCAGAGATCTGAGGACCAGGTAACCATAATCTACCAGAGTTTAGAATTACATCACAAAGAAAGCGGAAGGTACCGGACATCCGGCTGAGAAGTGTGACTACCGGCAGAATTTCCAAAGGCACTCTAACATTCGCAGAAGTGAAACGTGCATGTAGACTACACTCCCGTCGCCAGACTTCGGTCTTAAGGGGGGGGGCCTATGAAATGCATGGGAGGGCACAATTATTATTAGCCTACAGTACGTATATTTATAATAATCATATACTCTATTGGCGCAGCACGTAATCATCACGTTAAAGTTTAACTGTTATACATAATCAACAGCTATATGACTAGGTAACATACAGCCTACACCACACATAGAAGCAATGTTATGAATATCCATAAAACACTTGACTATACAACATATTATATGTTACACCAGAAGCATCTCTCAAACATGTTAAAGCAGTCAACAGAGGGATATGCATTGCCATGAGACACACACACACACACACACACACACACACACACACACACACACATGCACACGCACAGATACTTTGAACCAACAGGTGTCGTGCCAACGTGCTTATCCCCACCAGGATCTGTATCCCCTGGCCGCGGGAGCGTGCGTGCACAGAGCGGAGTTTAACTGCTGCCCTTCGAATTGTTTACAATTTGCTACATGGAAGGGTTATTAATGACATCAGATCTGGTTGTGAATGGATCTGCACTACGATAAGTCTATCACGTGGAAATGATGCTAATTGATTTAACTTCACTACAGAATGGCGACAACGATGAGACCTGATAAGGATTATTCATTTCCATTTAATGACATGGAAGGTGACGACTTTGGTGAATGTGGATCACCTGACTGTGTGAGTAGGCCTAGTATCTCACATGCACATGAAAACTATGAAAACATGAATCTAGAAACTTTTGACCCCAATGAACATAAACTGTATGAAATGGAGAACAATATTGACCCTGATAAATACTGATAAACTTTCTTTTTAGTAAGGCCGTGATAGGCTGTTGCGGTGTAGATTCCCATCAATCAAACAAAATCACACCATTGTTTCTTTATATTGTTAATGTTTTAATGATAAAGAATGCAACATTAATGCAACACAAAGTTAGCAACTATGATAATATAAAATTAAAGTAATTTATTTTAAGAAATCTGTGCCTCGTATGTATACACCGCCACCGACTTGAGCAACAAAAAAGCTCTGGCCGCCCCGCCAAGGACGCTTTTTGTTGTTTCAGAATATAGAGTGCTGTATTATGATTCACTTTGTCCAAGCTTGCTTAGAGTTAGCAGCTTTGTATGTTTTGTGTGTGTCTGTGCTCACAATAGAAAATTAAACACTGCGTGTTGTGTGTGCGCGCGCTTTGTTTTTCTCATTTCCAAACAGACATGCTTTGATAGATGTCCACGGGTCTGGCCATTGACACTGCTTGATAAACGTATGGATTTGGTAGTATAGGGATGATAGATCAGGCTTTAAATAACACATGCCTGTAGATTCACACACGCGGGGTCAATATATAAGGGACCTAATCCCACAGCTGTCTGTTGTGATGAATGACTAGGGACGTCCTACCACTAACCTCCTTTGGTCCTCCAAAGTCTTCTTACTTCTCCTGACTGCCACTGAAGCCTACTGGGTTTTGATTCCTATGTCCTTTAAGTTTTTAGGTAGATAGATAGATTTTAGAGATAAAACTAGGCCTATTTAAATCACAGGATATGATAAGAGCATTCTTATAGGAAAAGTACATATTTTGCACCCTGAGCATAGAACACTCTTATTGTACCTGAATGAAAGGGGTTGGATGCATCCCAGCAACAGCCTGGAGGCAGCGCAGCGCTCTCCTTTATCTACTTCTTTTATTATGTTCCTGGTAGCATACTACGAAGAATACACCGCGATGTGCTCTTGGCTACATACTGTAATAAAAAGGCTTTCAGTGTAGTGAATGCAGCAACATCAGACCATTATGTGAGCAGATGTTATACATTGTTTAAATTTCATGAAATTCACATAGCTTATTCTAATACTTACATTAACCTTTGTGGTGGTTTTGGTTTGAAGTAACATACTTGAATAACACATTTTGTGATTTTATTTCCCCAGCAAGTTAAATAGCATTTAAAGGAGTTGATTAGTTTTGAAGGAAAAATTCGACAATAGCTTGACACGCAGAAAAACCCTTCTTGTATCCAAACATACTGCACATATTTAGGGCTTGCTGCACTGCTCTTATCTTTATATGCACAAAGTTGGACAACTTAGCAGTAAAAAAGAATTGCTTAGGAATATGTGATTGGTATTGGTCCCACTAAGCAAATTGTGATTGTGAAACATATTCATGTAATACGTCACTTGTGTATGACCAGTTTTTTAAAATGCTTACACCTCACTGTGGGGTTGCCAGGCAAACAGCAGATACTCACTTTTTTGTGTTAGCCTTTGACACAGTCAGGGCAGGCTAGCTTCTTCCCCCTGATTCCAGCCTCTGTACTAAGCTAAGCTAACCGGCTACATACAGTGACCAAACATGAGTGTTCTCATCTAACGCTCTACAAGAAAGCAAATTAACTTATTTCCCAAAATATCAAACTATTCATGTAATCCTGTCAAATGATAATTACTAGAAGATATTGACAGAAGGGGTTGAATATAACTTTCTGTGCTTTTGTAAAAACTGTTGATAATGATTGATTACAATAGAATCTCACACTAATCTCACATAATACACTAATTTCAATGTTTTATGCCAATACCCATTCTACCATACTATTCTGTGTGCCAGAAAAAGATTAAGCATGTCCCATGCCAATACATATCTCAAATGAAGTATGCATTGGAACAAGCATGTCCTACTGCATCCGGTCGCATTTTGCAGTATTCAAACCAGCATGCTTTTCTGGCTATTCTGACACACAATCCTTTGCGACATTCCACTTCCAGGATTGCTCCGTTGCCCGGAAATCCTGCCGG
Organism: Percina caprodes; assembly: GCA_013375575.1. NCBI lineage: Eukaryota > Metazoa > Chordata > Actinopteri > Perciformes > Percidae > Percina > Percina caprodes. The sequence continues at coordinate 9,735 of JABXJD010002628.1, read as the reverse complement.
ATATCCCGCTTTTCAGCCGTATGTCCGTTACCTTACACTTTTTTTGTGTTTTAATTCTAAACTCCGGTGGATTTCTGAGGACTATGGTTAACTGCTCCTCAGATCTCTTCGAGGTAAATCCCGACAGCTAGCTAGACTATTTGTCCAATCCAGTCTTTTGTTGCGTGACTAAAACAACCCTTGAACATACACCAAAACCAAAACAAGTTCCTTCTCTAGGCTATTTTGCAGCAGCACCATGGCTCCGTGTGGCACTTAGCGCCACCCATGACGATTGTGATTCTCCCAGCCCTAAATTCTGTGTGGACTAGTCAGACCCTCCTCCACAGCACTGTCAGGGAAGGTCTGGCAATGCGAGACTAGGTTAGAGTAGACTGTACAGTGGATAAGGTAAAGTTTATGTTTTTGGCCCTGGTTAAAGCTATAGTGCACAACTATCCGCAACAACGTCCGTTACATTCAAGCTATTGCCAAATGAGTTGCTGAAAGCTAGTTAGGCCTATCAACTCCACAAAACTCTCTGTTTTACGTCACTGCTGAGAAAGGTGAGATCACCGAACGCTTACGTTATGTGGATTAGCCAGTGTTGTCATGTTGTTGTCATTACTTCAAAATAGATTTCCAGAAACTAAACACTATAGCTTTAAGATAAGAGTCTGCCAATCCCAGCCGGAGGAGGTGAGGTGTATCTGTAGCCTTAAAGAAAGGGCTGCTTCGAAGGGGAACAAAGGCTCCAGTGCCCTACATACACATGGTTCTAGTTACTGACTCACCTGCTGTCATGGGGTCCAGACAGCCTGTAGGGGTGGCATGCGTCTGCTTCCTGGACCACAGCTTTACCCTCAGTGTACCCGTGTCTGTAACAATAAGGACAGCGATAGAAATGTTGGATTTCATAACCTTGCAGGCTGGAGACTCCTATCAATGTGGACCCCAGTGTGTGGCTTGCTGGAGCGCTGCTCACTGTGATGTGATCATGAGCCCCCTTCAGGACAGTGTTACAATCCACTGACCATTAATTAAACCTACAGGGAGATCCCCTGTGGCTTCACGTAGGGGAGATATGGCTGTGTACAGACTGCAATCTGTCCCAGTGTTTGTACAGTTTTAATTGTGCCAATTAATGACTTCTCACAGTGTCTGGAGCTGAGCCACAGGTGCAGTCAGGTTGGCCCACTTGTTTAGATCCATGTCTTGATCATGTCCTTTCTTGCAGTTCAGAAAAACTTGCAACGCAGTCTGACGTAAGATATTAATACTAAATCATCATAAACCTTGCAATTCCAAGCACACTATAGGTCTTCCTATTAGTATTAATTCAACATCAATCAATGATGATCAACTCTGAGAAGCTCTTATGATTTTGTCTACTTTTTCCCAAACAAATCAGTAATTTAACATCTCGTTCTAAAATCTGATCTAGTTTAGTTCCAGTTCTACCTGCACACTCTACTCGGTTCACTTGGTAGACTATTACTAAATGAATTTGTGTCACTAGAATTACACTAAACTCCACACCTGGAGGGTGGTCAGGTGGGGCCCACAGCTCAATTTTACCCCAGGGCCTGATCGCAGGTTTTTTAAACCAAAGCTAGCAATTTAAAAATAGTGGAGTCGCGAGTCTCCCTAACACAACAATATTGTGTAAAATCTCTAAAATGTCTCAATTTTGGGGCCTTTTCATAGTTATCTGTTCAAATACATTTTATGCAAGTGGCATCATCACATTTGTCTCATAACTCATAGAGAAGAACTGCATTGTATAGTTCATATAGTTGGCCTACCTGGTCTTGGACTACCTGAGGCCGCAGGTGAGTTCTTCTCTGGACCCTCTACAGTTTGCCTACCAGCCTCGTCTGGGAGTGGACGATCTTCTGCAGCGAGCTCATTCGCACCTGGATGGCGGTGGCAGCACTGTGAGAATCACATTTTTGGATTTCTCCAGTGCATTCAACACCATCCAGCCACTGCTACTAGGTGAGAAGCTGCGGGTGATGGGTGTCGGTGCGTCCATAGTCTCCTGGATCACTGACTACCTGACAGACAGACCGTGTTCTGTCTGATGTGGTGGGGAGTGGTACGGGGAATCCACAGGGGACTGTGCTGTCTCCTTTTGTGTTCACCTTATACACCACAGACTGACAGACAGTTGTTGGGTGTGTAAAAGATGGACAGGAGGGGGAGTACAGGGCGCTGGTGGATGACTTTGAGTGGAGTGGTCTGGTAAGAATCACCTGCTGCTCAATGTGGCTAAGACCAGAGAGATGGTGATCAACTTCAAGAGGAAGGGAATGGCTCCGCTGCCCCTTTGCATCCTGGGAAGTGACATGGACATGGTGGAGGAGTACAGATACCTGGGTGTCAACATCGACAGCAGGATATTGGAGATGTTCTACCAGTCGGTTGTGGCCAGCGCTCTGTTCTCCTCCGCCGTCTGCTGGGGCAACAGCATCGGAGCCAGCGACACAAACAGGCTCCGTGATCGGCTGCAAACAGGACACGTTTGAAGCTGTGGTGGAGTGGAGGTCTCTGAACAAACGTTATCTATCATGGATAACCCCGACCACCTTCTCCAACCCACACTGGTCCAACAGAGGAGCAGCTTCTCTAAGAGGCTCCGACAGCTTCGGTGTCGCACGGACCGCTACAGGAAATCATTCCTACCACAGGCAATAAAACTCTTCAACACGTCATCAGTGGGTGCTAGATAAGACCCTGAGACACCACAAAATCGCACTAATGCAACCTGCACAATTGGTCTATTCACATTTTAGCATACATTTTAGCATATTATTTAAGTAGTTGCACATTTTGTTTCCCCATCCTGTATATATTCAAATATTTGTTCTTTTATTCCTATTATTATTTCATCTATGCTACTGCCATTTAAAAAAAAAATTAATTTAGCCCAAAATGACAATAGAAGTGTAAAACTAGTTATAAATAAGCAAAGTATTAATATACATTTTTTCTTCGCAACTGTCAACCTACCTTTTGGTGTACAAATGTTTCTATTTTTCAAAGAATGTTTTTTGTTTTTTTATTTGTATAGGATAAATCAAAGAAAATTTTAGAGTTATTATTTTTGGAGTAAACAAGAATAAAACAGATACAAGTCATACTGGCTGCATGGCTGCAGGGCCCCCTGAGTGTCCTGTTACATAATGCAAAAGACACACACAGTTCCCGGCACTTTACGCATCCAAACGAACAGATGATGTGTGCAGTCCATGCAGGGACAGTCATAAGTGGGCAGGGAGGTGGGGCGGACCCTCAAACTGAGCGGACTTAAAGCTCGGGACACAGCAGCAGAGGTGATGCAGAGTTCAGATCTGGAGCTCCGCGTGCAGACTCAGAGAGACCAGAGCCTTCCGCGGTGCTAAAACCGCTCCTGAGGCTGCTGCTGCTACTGCTGGATCATCACTCCAATTTGTACTCATCTGTTACAACAACCGGGAAGTAAGTTCTCTAATGTGATTGTCCTCCAGTTTGTCGTTGTGAGAACTTCTGCATGAAAAAGTCAGCCTGGAGCTGTGAACGTCACGCATGTGTGGCCGGGTGGGTTGCAGGCTATAACTTTGTGCTGTTGTGTAACTTCATGTCCCATTCAGTTGGAGTAATGTAAACATCCTTGGTTCAAAAATGCATTACATTTCAATGTTTTAAAAGAAAGATATTTACATCTCTCCCTTAATTAGACAGGGGGATCCAAGCATGTATAATGGAGACAGCCACAGCATCACAGTAAAACAGGGAATATAATTATTATATGTGCTTTATTAATTCTGCTTTATTTCATAGACAACGATAAGGCACCAACACGTTAAACTGTACTCACGGTATCAGGGAAGAGATAATTATGTGCTTGGTGCAAATCCACACAATATAAAGGCAGATTCACCCACTGCAAGATGTCCAGTTTATGCCCTGCATGTTTGGAATACATTGGAGGAGATTACATGTCCCTTGGTCAAAATTGAAGTTTTATAAGGAAATCATTTAATGAAATAATCTGCTTCTTCCACCTTCTTTTAACAGCAGTGAGACACATTTAAAATGCATGTCTATAAATCTTTGAACTAATGTCACTCAGGTCTGTGTTTAAGAAATAGTTATTTTTAACCAGAAGAATAAAACCACATTATAGAACGCCTTTGGGGTGATATACTCAGAGATCACTTCCAGCAGGGATTAAAAAGACAACGCAAAACAGGTCATTTAACATTTTTAGATGCCATACAGTCAGAAAGACTAGATGACAGAGCTCATTGCTTCAACTAATAGATATTTGGCTCTGTTTAGCCAGGCAGATCCCACATTCAGGGTTTACTTTAGACAACATCATTTCACCTTTTTTAGTTGGAGAAGTCCTTGACATTTTCAAAGCTGCTGTCATAATCCACAGTTACGAATAGGAGCTATTACAGGTATTACAGCCAGGTGGGACACCATATGTCACAGAATGTGCTCTGTCCTCAGAAATCATTGGCACGGCTTCTGAGGCTTTCATAAGTCTACTTCACTCTATGTTATTGCTGTTTTTATATAAAATGATTTGTCCACATTTTTCTTCCATTCTTTTATTTTCTGTATGTGTGGTCAGCCAACTCAGTGTGATTTATCTGCTGCTTAGGAACCAAAGCAGGTGTCTCAATAACGATCAATGAGCCATGAAATTGATGTAGCTCATTTTTTTATTTTCTTTAAAGCTGCATTTGTTTTTCTCCTCAATGTCACCGGGTTTTATATCCTCGCCCTGGGCTCTGTGGTGTCTGTGTATAAATTTCTTTCTTTTTTTTGGGACTTCCTGACTTGTAAAGCAGGAGGGTCATGGGATAAAAAATTTAGGATGGCACTGAATTAATGTATTATATATTCTGCCAATGCAGCATGAAGTAAACTGTCAAGTAGAGTTGCAGTGAGCTGCAAAAATGTTGGTTGTGTTGCGTAACTTGAAAGTATATTTTGACTGTGCAGGTACTCAAAAGGATTTAGGAGGGGGAAAAAACCCAATCACTTTAAAATCCAGTCTTGTATAATGTTGATGTTTTCTGGCAGCAGATAAAAATCAGTCACATCCTAAAAGTATAAAATTGTCCGTTCAGGAAGGTTATGCAGTCTTTCATGGAAAATCTTATTAGTTGTAGAAGTCATCAAACGACATCATACATCACATTGTGCAACTAGTATTGTCCAGTTTTCATTAGCAGCCTTGTTCGGAGTGGTTTCCACTGACTTACTCTGACTAATGTGTTGTCTTGTTGTGTAAACTTGGTGTCTACTTCAGGGCTTTCTATTGATCTTGAGTCTTGTTCATTTAGCTTCCTTCGATACACGCAGCTACCTGAACTGTCCAGCCTGATGTAACCACAGGCCATTTGATAATTGATACTGAGGCAGGCAGTTTTTTTCATTATGTCTTTAAGTCTCCTATTAAAGCTCCGCTTGGCCCTTTAGTCCCATCAACCGGAGAGCAGGGAGCTATCAATGTGTCTTTGTGTGGATCAGCGGGGTGGTAAGGAGGAAGATGAAGCCTCCTGGAAAAGAATCTGCTGACTGGGGAGTGCACCTAGAGCAGGAAATCTTGCTCCAGCCAGTGCTTCAGCCTGGTCTCAGTTATTTTTTCAGAAGATCAGACGAGGAAAGTCATTTTTTTTTGTAGTTTTACACATAGTTTTAACATGAGACTGTTTTGTCTCTGTTTTACTGGCATGTGTTCTGGCAGGGGTACTGCTAGGTTTGAAAACGCCTTACTCGGGGCCCTAAAAATCTATAATTCTTGATATGGTCCAGGGCCACTGTCGAATTATGATCCCCCTGAATCCATCTTTCCAACTTTTCCAGTTGGAAAAAACTCACTCACTCACATGGCATCTTGGCAGTATGCAAATAACTGGGGGATCCAGGGCTGGGAATCCACAATGATTCCCTGAATCCATTGATTCCGATTCACAAGTTCGATTCCATTACATTTCTGTCTTGATTCAACATCAATTAGGTTAGTAAAAATTTTAGATTACAAATAGGGATGCACCAAATCTCGATTTTGGGGTTTGGCGAATACCGAATCTACTGGTTAAGATTCTGCCAAATCCAAAACCGAATACCGAATCCTACTCCCATCCTCAGTCCATTAACACAGTGACCACATTAATGAAGTAAACAACGTCCTGTGCTGTGACTTTCCTTCCTTTGCCGTACCTGACGTTGCTGCATTTTGGCTGTTATCTATAGATTCTTTCATGCACAACTCTGATTCTTTCGGATGTTTCCTACCCAAATGTTTTAACAGCGGCGATGTTATGTATTGGGGGTCCTGCCACCACAAGACAAAGTTGCATTCCAAATTGAACATGTATCTCCACTTGGATCGCTTTATTTTGACTGAAAGTACTGGCAAACATCACCTTTTCTGCTCACAAGTTCCATTTTCACTTTCTCACAGCCTACTGCATTGAACGCGCCACCTCCGTCAACACATTCCCGTAATCAGTCTAGCGTAATCATAAATTTTAAGGTTTGTCAGAAAATAAATCCTTTCAAAAGTGCAATATTTGGCCGAATCCGAGGCGAATCCTGGATTCGGTGCATCCCTGATTACAAATTACAATACCAGTTTTGCCTGGATATAATAAAGAGATTCTCAGAGAACTTCTGCTGTAAATTGTACAAGCAAGTCAAGAATTGACACCCAAAGGGGTCAATTCCACACATCCATGGTGAAAAGGCGTATATTTAAAGATCAATTTGGGCATGGTATTAATTGATTTGAGATGACTCCAACAAATATAGATTTTACTTGAAGAATGGATTATTTTAAATCAACCATAATCTTGTCATTGATTCCCCCCCTCAGGTATCTTGATGACTGAATCCCCAAATGAAGACATTCCTGGTGACTCAAGATATGAAAACTCACTGCAACACAACCCAACCATTTAAGTGACCACTGAAGCAAAAAAAATTTAGATTATTTACAGCCTGCGAGCACTTGATCCATGGAACATCATCTTCAGCCACTTGGGATTCATCCGCCACTTTGTAATCATAATAGATGCCCCTCTAGGGCTGCTTCAGGATAACACTTCAAATAAACAGAGGATCGTGCCGATGATTTTAAGTTAAAGTGGCGACCTCAGCTTCTGTATTGTTAACTACTCTTGAGGGATCTACTGTAATTAAACACTCACTGAGCATGCCTCAGCTTGCTGCTCGGCTCGCCAGAGGGCTTATTCATTTGCACTACTAATTGGCCCCGCGGTGGATCTGCTGAAACTATTTCTTTGCCTAGTGGCTTGTGGAAAGCACCGTGGCCGAGTTCAGTCTGGTGACATCTGCCACATTTTCAACATGTGATGTCCTTCTGTGTTTGGAAATCAAACTCACGATAACAAAGATGACCCTGCAGAGCCATGCACGCTCCTCATATCATCTGACTGCAAAATAAAACCTACACAGTAAACGATTTTAACCTTCAAAACATTCCCTCACTTCCACAATGAGTGACACAAACTACTGGGTTGTGGACTATGAAGTCTCTTCTCACGCTCCGCCCGGGTTCCCCAGGGGCCCGACGGCGCTGCAGCCCGGCAGGGCACCCCGAGCAGGGATCGGCCCTGTGTTTCGTTGGGCTCCTTGTGCTGCTGCTGCTCTTTCTGGTCGTTCGCTGCATTCGTATCTTATTAGACCCGTACAGCAGCATGCCGGCATCCTCGTGGTCGGACCATAAGGAGGGGCTCGACAAGGGCAGTTTGATTATGCACTGGTGTGAAGATTGGAGAGAGGGATGAATTTGGAAATATGTAAAGGCTCTTTCGAGGGACTTTCGATGGATGATGTTTGTTCCGTGCCCTGTTTAAAGCTTCTATTTCCAAAATCTCAGCTCCCAAAAATGAAAGAAACTGCATGTTTGTTGTGTGGTTGGGATACTGGAATGCAATGCTGCAAAGATAACAGCATAAAAACATTACACCGTATCTGTATGAGGATTTCATTCATAGAGAAATGGAGGAGACATACCGGAAGTCCTGCATCCATTTGAATTGACAGTAACTAACAATTCATTGGAGACTTATGTTGTGTATGATGTCACACTGCAGGAAGACAGTGATCAGTATTATAGCATTACGTTAGGACTCCTGTTTGTCATGTCCTTTTGTAATTCTATAATGTCTTTACAAATCCCAGGGCTGAATTATAAATAGAGAGCAGAGCTGCTGCAAGAGTGGCTCTGATTGAATAAAAGAGAAATCAAATATGTTTAGGGCAGACATGGAAGCCATTTAGACAGAACTAATATGCACTATTGCAGCAGATTTAAAGCAAGATTGTCAACTGTATAAGTTGATTTACTGTTAAAATGGAAAAATGGCAGGTAAACCAATAAGTTATTTTTAATGTGAACCATGCTGGATATTGTACAGTATTTGTACCACCTCTAACATGACTCTCAGGTAAAACAATTAGAACTAACCAAAGCCTCTGATTCAAGGGAATCACTTGATTTGTCTTCTCAAATTGTTTGTGTCACTCTATTTTCTTTCAAATTCACTGTGTCCTGAATTTCAATCTCATCTCACAATGAAAGCTGATGTATTATAATACATAACAGTTAACACAACATATTGTATTGGAGGTTTTGCTAGTTCATGTCGCAATCCCTTTAAGAGGCTTATGAAGGTCAGTTGTGATTATCAAATGCATGTATACCAATTTCCTCTTCCTAATCTTTTCTGCCTTTAGGGTTAGTGCACCAGCCAAATCAGTTCAACAGTGCCTGTAGGAATATCTGAAGAGCTAATATCTATTTCATACTAATTTTACCTTCTGCCACTTGTTTTGTTTCTGCCATTATTAAAGTGTCCTCTCTTGGTAAAAAAGGTTAAGTATTTATATTTGATTGATTTGTTAAAAAGTTAATTTGTTTCATTAATGATGACCAAAAGACTGTTTATCAGTACCAACCTATTGTATATGGTCCATATCCCGGATGTAGACTCCTGCTTGTAAAAAAGTTATTTTCCTAAACTTCTTTAAACTGGTATTCTGTTTTTTAATGAAATAAAAAGCTTTTGTCTTGATTGTATAGCTTCATCACTGTACAGACCCCACACACACACACACACACACACACAGGTACCACATATAACACACACACACACACACACAGGCACCACATATATAACACCCACACACACGCAGACCCACACACACACACGCACACACACACACACAGACAGGCACCACATATATAACACACAAACTTTTACTTGAGCAAATGCTGTCCTCACTGCCGCCCTACAATCAATATAAGCAAGAGTTAGAGCAAATTAAATCAATGGAATAATCAATTGGAGGATCGTAAATAGACACAGCCATTTAATTTACGAGGACCGTTCAGTCAGATCAGCCCCCCAAGATAAAATATATACCTCTGCTGAGTGACTTAGATTCTCATCACAGCACTCTGCTTGTTTGGATGAGAGACACAAATCAGTGGTAACATGTTTTCAAAGATTTTCATCATGTTATCTTAAAAAGAATAGCCAAAACGCTACACAACAATATTTAAAGTGCTTAAGGTAAGAATTATGGAACTCCTGTAATATAAAAACAGTGGTATTCATTCTTTTAATTATTTAATCATACTTGTAAAAAATTGTGTAGTTGAAGGCACATAGTTTTAAAATGTATTTTCCTAAACACATCTTCACTTGGGTTTAATATTTGCCCTTT
>JABXJD010002621.1:0-48192 GCA_013375575.1 Percina caprodes | reverse complement strand
GATCACATTCTAAAAAATCAACTGGGTTGGCTCAATGAGATTCCATTATGATACTGTACAATGCTGACTCTGCACAGCATTTTAATATTTCCCCATTTTATGAGAAGATGAACAATTATGCATATGGAAGGAGATTGAGTGCCAGTGAATAAAACTAATTTTCCTAATTATTGGATCTTCCACATCTGGTTGGAGCATTAACTTAAGGTCACATTTTGATGACACAAGATTAAATAATAATTTTAGTAATGTTAAGGTTCTGAAACGCTCTGTAATAGAAACTGTGCTTTGCATAAACTATTAATTTAGCCCAAGTTGAGGATAAATATACACAACCATCCTCCATCTTTGCCTTTATGATACTTTAGTACCAAATGATTCTCACTCTGCATTACCTCCTACATTTTAAGACATTCTGCTAATTCTGAAATTCCATCAGCCCAATTATACAGGTATCCCATCCTGAGATGTATAAAAGAGAATGGCAGGCCAGCAGCATCAGCACCATGAATCTACAATGTGGTTTCCAAGCTGTACAATAGGAAGGCCCCAGCACAAAGAGAAGCTCTGTTCCCCCACTGATGAGCCAGCACAAACTACCAGTCCTCTCACTGAATCATTCCCCTAGTAAATGTCCTTCACCATCGGCTTTTATGCAGCACAGCTCCCTTGCCCAGACTTCAGGCACTGTAAACGGCAAGCAGGGTCAGAGTAATTGAAATCATTAATCGTGTTTTATTCTACTTTGGGGCAAAGTAAGCTTGAATTGGAAAGAGGTAGGTAATGGCTTCGGATAATGTACCAGTCTTTGAGGGAGGCGAATGAAACAATATTGAGTTGTATAGACTATTGAGTTACAAAGGTGGAATAGTTGTAGATCATGTACTATTATGCTGTCATAATAAAATCATTGATTTATCTTTTGGATTTAGTATCATACTGTATTGATATATTGCATTAATTAAAGCCACAAAGACTTACAAAGACAGAAGTACACGGACAAACTCACATGCACACCTTGGTATCTCTTGTTAACGAAGGAAAAACCTATACTTAAATTTTTTTAATTGATTGGTTAATTGACATGTGTACTTAGATGATAAGATAAGTAGATATGTCAAAGCTTTGTATGTGTTTTCGTTTTTAAACTCAATATTACTTTGATAGTGTTAAAAAAACTAAATTTTATATTAAATTTTATACACAGTGACAGTAATCAGGCAGAACTTGAATGGTCAACCTCAAACTGGATCACTGTTTAACAACTCAGGGGCGTCGGACTGGGAGGAAAAAGGAGACAAAAAGATGCTAGAATGAACAGATGTGGGTGCAGTAATTGCTATCATTTTCTGTCTGAACCAGACAGGGCTTAAGTTCAAGGGTGGCTACATGTTCATAGAACAGAGCACCCTGGGGTGCAAGGTCACAACATGTCCTGTACCCTTATGGGAGCTAAACGGCATGCTGACCTCTGGCGCCATGCTCCCAGTTTGGCTATGACCTAGTGATGTTTCCCCATTGGTTCAGACAGGCCAACAATGTCAGCTTGTGTCTGACCTTTCTCCGCCTTAGCATGCTAGAGTTTCAACATTGATAGACACACTGGATAAGGAATCTAAATATGGTGGCCGTTTCATTCCCACAAGAGGTGCAAACTTTGCACAAAAAAAGTTTGCTCTGTCCGTAACTATAGCACATGCTCATTATAATCTTTCTCTGCCCTTTTCTGGCTCTATATGTTTTTTTAAACAATTAAGACATATACATAACATTTATATGTAAATATATATATACATTTAGGTGCAACTAAATTAACAATAATAATTTGGAGTCTGTGTGTGTGTGTGTGTGTGTGTGTGTGTGTGTGTGTGTGTGTGTGTGTGTGTGTGTGTGTGTGTGTGTGTGTGTGTGTGTGTGTGTGTGTGCGTGGTAAAAAGAGGAGCAGTGCAATAATGGTTAGCCTAACTACACAACTAGAACTACAACATCCCTATATTGCCTGTTGGATGAAATTTATTGTAGATTAGCTGGCACTAGTGTGAATGCAACCCACTTTAGCCATGCTCCCACTTCTGGCTGTGCTGATTCAGTTCTGGTTTGCTGCCGTCTCCAGTGACCTGGAAGATGTCATCAACCTCATTTGCTGCATCCAGACAATCTGCTACTGACTGGCTGTTGTCCTTCAACTTCTAACTGGGCAGGTGTTATGAGATTCTTATTTCAATAGCTGTATTGTAACCTCCACAGGTCGCCCTGGATCGTTTACATGGCTGCAGATTATACTATAAGATGAGGTTCATTCTACTGTATATTGATGGTGACTATCATCACATCGTCATTTTCCTTTGAACCTCTGGTTTTCTATATTATGGCAAGGCAGAGCACTGTTAAGCCTTTAGCACCAGAGTCATTCAGGTGACATGATGTAATTTTGATTTGTCAACTTGTTGTGTGTACTTTCACTTGTAACTGGCGTTTGACCCTTAACCCTAGAGCCTGTTACAGGGCAAAACCTGTGTGAAATGTTGTTAAATGTAAATTTTGTAATGCTTTCTCTAAGCCAGAGATCTTTACCAGGCGGTCCGTGACCCCTAAGGGGTCCTCAAATCCTGCCAAATTTAAAAAAAAGTTTTTTTAAATAAAATGTCTATAAATATACATTAATATCAACAGTTTCAAACACTTTGATATCCAGTGCCTCTAATCATTCAACAGAATTATTATATAATGCTACTAAAACTTATATTTAGTAGCTTTGCGGTGAGGTTGGGTGTGTTTTGATTACTTGCTGGAGGCAAAGACAGGATGTGGCTCCATCCTCCTGTTCCAAAGCAGCTTGATTGCCTCAGGACAGGGCCAAGCGTGCCTGCACGCTCACACTGTGTGGCATGGCAAGCTTTAAGCGTCAACTGGAGATGGAGTGGGATAGCTTTCCCTCCCATCATGCCAGCTGGCGCAACTGTTCTTATCAGGTTAACTGGCTTGGGACAGGTTCAGTTGTGCTCATTCACTGACACACAGGGGAGACTAACAGCGAAGGTGACAAAGTAGAGTGGCAGTTGCCTCTGGGGTGCAGTTTCTCATTTTTTTAATTTTTTTTGGTTTAATTTTTTGGTTTATTTAATGTGCATTTTTGCAAGATATAACAGTAGTATGGGTATTTTTCCACAAATGTGTTTGTTGACAATTTAATAAAAGCAAATCAATCTAATACATATGACAAGAGCAGGTGAACACAAATCATTCTTGCATATCCAGTTTATGTCGCGCCCATTTCAACCCCAAGACAGCACTGGCAGAGTAGTAGGAGCCAACCCTGTCCTAAGGTAAAAATTGTTTGTGATTCTCTCAAGTAATCTTACTTAAGGTAGTTACTTCTACAGTCTTGTGATATTCTAGAAATCCAGCAGATCACTCATCAAACATTTTTGGATATGTGGGGTACTTACCTTTTACGTTGTTTTTTTTGTTGTTTTTTTATGAGGTTTGAGTTTATGTTGTTTGTCAGGCAGTAAAATGTACAATCATCTGATAATGAAAATACTCAAATTTGAGCAAGTAAGCTGAACTAGCTTGTATATGCACAGACATATGTTTCCAAATTTCTCAAAATGTACTGCTTATGGTTTTATATATTAAATTCACAGTTAAGTCTACAGGTGTAATAAAATTAATGAAACTATAACTTTAATTCAGCTTGATTGATTAACCTTGACAATTTTCAAAACTCAAACAAATTAACTTTTACTGATCTTAGGTGTATACAAATTATGTTAAAGATGTTTTTGAAGAGACATTCCATCTTTCACAAGGTTAAATGTTTTTTTCATGCTTACCACTGATGAACCCTATTAGATTGTAATAAATTTCCTACAAAGTAATCCGAATAGCTTTTCTTCTTAACAGCAATTATATGACTAAAACCCTTCCAAGAGGTGTGTGAATCCATTTTGTGGCTTGATTGAAAGTTATTCATTACAGTTGGCAGTCACTCACAGGCCCTCACTTCTGCACCTTGCACATACCCGTGCCACATCTAGCTTCTCCGCAAAAGCTTCTTACTTTTTAGAACAGAGCATAATGGTCTAATCTTGTATTTATTGCCCAAGGACTTTTAGCTTTTTGTAGTAAACACTCAGCACTCAGGAATAAATACAAATTATTGGGTTATTGGGCATGTGTTGATAGTGACATTTGACATTTGCTTTTGTACCTTTCTGTGTGGTCATCCACACTCAACACTAGGTTGCAATCTTCATTGTCCAAACAGAATGTGGAGTAGTTGAAGTACTGTAATGTTAAAATAAAACATCTGGAAGTTATTTTAGTTATGTTATGTTTAACAAGCCTGCTAAAAATGGGTTAGGATTAGGGTTGAAAATGTAGGAAGCATTCAGGTGAGCAAACTGTCATATTGAATTGAAATAGTGGGTGGGAAGAAATATACACCATATGCAGTGTTTCCTTAAGGCTAGATTAATAGTATTCACACTTATTTTTACAGTCATGAGTTGATGTCTGCAGGGATGGATGACAATGGTTGAGGACGATAGGAGAGAATGATTGGAGAAAGAAATATGGTTGCAGTGAGGGAAAGTTTTGTAATGAACCAACAGTTCGTCATAATGTTTTACCAAATCTGAACTCCATTTTAATAAACATGACCGCTCTTTGAACCTTAGAGCAGGGGGGAGATGGTGATGAGGATTAAAAGGAAGGAGCAAACGGCGAGAGAGGGGGGCAAAGGCCTTCTGGATCAAAGTGGAGGCAACAAAAGAGGGGAGAAGTGAGAAACTACAAAATGCATTTCCTGCAGAAAATGCTTGTTAATGTTGAAAAATTGCTAAAGCTAAACTGGTTTGCTGGCATAATTGAATAAGAAGAATGTGAAGTAGTGAGAATATTTGGAAAAGTGGGAATGGTTTTAATTAGTATGTATTTCATTCAAATATTGAATAACACCAATAATGTATACAAAATAGGTGAAATATTTTGAGGTTATTTGAAAAGCTGTTGATACACTAAATAAGTGTAAGAAGGTGAACTCATAGGATAGTGTGTACAATTTAAAAAAAAATGTAATTAATAAAAAATGTCTTCAAAAAGCTGAATAATACCAATGTTGTAAGCAAGCTTTTGTGAAAGCTGAAGTTAAACTGAATTTGTGCTTTAATTAAGAGAAAGAAGTAAGAGAAAAAGTTATGAATGAGTTGGTAAAATAAGAAATAGGTGGGCTGTATTAGGAAATGTCAATCAGCTGTGTTCAATATTAAGTAATAATCTAAGTTTTATAAAACTCCTAATGAAACATTTTAAGGTTTAATGGAGTATGAATGCATAAATAAGATGGCTAAGCACCAAAAGCACCTGAAGCAGTATAAATAGCTAAAAAAGGACAAGGATGCAAAATAAAGAGTAAGAAATGTTTTGCATTTGCACCATTGTTTTTTTACAGCATACATATTCACAGAGAAAGGCGTTCTGATGTACGGGTCCGTATGATATTGTACGAAAATGTATGCCCACCAAAATCTAAGATATCTTATGAAACTAGGAGACCACTGGCTGGTCCTAGCATCACATGATTCGGAGCAGCAGTTGCTAGTTGTTTAAGCCGCTACGGAGCTTTGTGATGGAAAAAGTTATAGTATAGTTATTGTAGTCATGAAATAGAATCATGAATAAAGTAATAAAAAGTAATAATATTGTATGTCAAAAAAGTCACTGTGTAGCATTTTGAAAAAAAAGTGATAAAAAGTCATATTATAGCATTTACGTCAAACAAATGATATAAAAGTAATAGTATACTATGTCAAAAAAAGTAACAAAACGTCATAGAATAGTATGTCTAACAAAATTCATAAAAAAGTCATAGAATAGTATGTCTAACAAAAGTCATAAAACGTCATAGTATAGTATGTCAAAGGAAGTCCAAAAGGTCGTGTACACTCAACACATAAAAATGCCCAGCCCAGACTGCTGATTGAAACAGGGGTAACAGTGCCAATTGCTGGCGTTAAAAAAGTGAAAAAGGACATAGTATAGTTTGACAAAAAAGTACTATTATAGTATGTTGAAAAAAAGTGTTAAAAAAGTCATAGTATAGTATGGCGTATGAAGTGATAAAAAAGTCATAGCATAGTATGTCGAAAAAAGTCACAGTATGTCGAAAAATAAGTTTAAAAGATAAAGAACAGTATATCAAGAAAATTCATAGTATGCTATTTTGACAAAAAGAGATAACATGTCATAGTGTAGTATGTCAAAAAAAGCCATTAAAAAGTCATAGCGTAGTATACCGGGAAAAGTGATAAAAAGTGATAGTATGTCATAAAAAGTCATAGTATAGTATGTCAAATAAAGTGAAAAGGTTATAGTATAGTATGTCAAAAAAAGTGAGTAAAAAGACAGTATTGTTTGTTAAACAATAGTAATGAAAAAGTATATAATAAGAAATAAGAAATAATAAAGTATGTCAAAAGTCATATTATAGCATGTAAAAAAAAGCATACTCTGTTGAAAAGCAAATGATAACAAAGTCATAGTGGCATAGTATGTGTTCAAAAAGTCATAGTATTGTGTGTCAAAGAAAGTTCAGAAGGAAATACAAACTCAAAAATGCACAGCCCAGACTGGGGATCGGACCAGGAGTGTGGACTGTGCCTACTTGCTGGTGGTAGTTGGAGCAATGCTGAACACTGAGCTACTGTGCCACCAAATAACGTGGTGTACAAAAAACACATCAAAAGGTCATAGTAGATTATGTCGAAAAATTTATAAAAAGGTCACAGTATAATATGACAGAAAAAAGTCATAGTATGTTGAATAAAGTGATAAAAATGTATAGTATATTAAATAGAAAAATGTCACAGTATGTTGAAAAAACTGATTAAAAAGTCTTTGTATAGTATGTTAAAAAATGTGATATAATGTCAACGTGTACTATTTCAAAACAAAGTGATAATAGTCATACTATAGCATGTCAAAAAAGGCGTTACAAAGTCAAAGTACAGTATTTCGACAAAAGTCATGAAAAAGTATATTATGCAGAAAAATGTCACAGTATGTTGAAAAAAGTGATAAAAAAGTCATAGTATAGTTTGTTGAAAACATAGAAGAACATGCAAAACCCACACAAAAAGGCCCAGCCCAGACTGGGATTAACCAAGGGTCATAGTCTGTGATTCTTATTAGCTGGTGTTTGTTGGGGCAGTGCTAACCACCAAGCCATAAACACAGTACGTTGAAAAAAATCGTAGTATAGAATGTCAAAAAGCCATTAAAAGGCTATAAAATAATAATGTCAGAAAAAGTGATAAAGTCATAGTATAGTTTGTCAAAAAAAGTCATGGTAAAATATGTTGAAAATAGTAAGTAGTATAGTATGTCAAAGATAGTCTGGAAGAACGTGCAAACTCCAACCAAGAAGGCCCGGCCTGCAGTTGCAAGGCACTGTATCCATGTCACATTATCATTAGGGGCTAAGCCACCCTGAATGTCTGATCCTAGAATCGCCCCTGCTGTGAATGCTGCCGAATCAGCATTCACACAATAAGTGCCCCTTTTAGAGTTTAGCTGTGTTTTTCTCTTTTGCCATTACAAAGACATGTTACCATAATCACCGCCTTTCCACTGTCATCAAATTGATTCAATTCCCCTCCACTGTTCTCAAAGTCCTCTGAGAAAAACATCAGTATCTGTGTGTTCCCTGGCAGAGGCAATAAAGTCAGGCAATAATCACCAGTCCAGTGAGAGGGTGTGTGTCCTTAGGGAAAAGTCGCCTCAGCCAGCAACCACGGTCGCATTACCTCAACCCCACACAGTGGCAAGTTAACAGAGAGAGAGCTGCGCTTTTGACCAGAGGGTCGGCAGTTCAAACAGATTTGGAATCTCTAAACAGGAAGGTGTATGAGATGTTTGTTTGCCTCTCAAACTCACTATTTTTCTGTCCTTGAGCAAGGAGATGTGACCCTCTAAAGTGCTGTAAGCAGAGCAATTTAGCAGCCACTGGCACCAAAATAATGTACATGGGTCAACTGTTAAGAATATGTATGGCATTTAATACTAATAGGAAAAAACATTCCATCACAAACAAATGTTGCAGTGCAATTCTGAGACTTCTGTACCTTGTTATTTGGTGGTTTTCTTACAGGTAACAGCAATATTGAATTGTACATAAACTTTTGTGGACATAACCCATACCTAAATCCTTTAATCACTACCTAAAGTAGCAGGTTGAAGATTAGTGGCTACACCAATAAAGTTAAATTAATTTATTTTAAACATTAACTTGATCAGTTGATGCATTAAAGACATTGTATGAGATCCCAAAAGTGGATGTTACCTTTAATTGCCATGCAGCCACTGCAGAGGCAATATCATAAATAGGATATATTCATCTAGGGTTAGAACACTGTAGAACATCAAATCAAAGTAAAATATGAAGAAAATAAATACATACACACACTGTTCATGGAAATGAGGTGAATGGAGTTTTTATAGGGTGCAGGAGCTGCTTCTTTTCAACTCAGTGGTACACAGTGTGCCAGGGGACTGAGCTGTCTGTGAATGTCTTCCAACTGTCTGCCATGCCTCTCAGCCTATGTGATGGTTTTTATCACATCACACGGACCACTGGAGCATGTGTGGTAGGAGATGTGCTTGTATTGTTGTTGTCAAGCGTGTCTAGTTTGTTTTTTTTAAACGAGCAGCTAATCCTTTTTTCTGCTCCCATCAAAGCGGGATGGTGTTCTTATGTCAACACAGCAAAACCATCTCCTCTAAAGACACACACACACGTTTGCAGCTGAGAATGAAGACTTGAAAGTAAACATGAACAGCCAGAGGTAGGACCACACACATACACGCACACAGTAGTACATATCTATCCAGTGCAAGTGCAACCATCTGAAGGATGTAAAACTGGCGAGCACATGATGTCAACATTCTAAGGTCACTAAAATGGGAATTTTATTTACTGAACTAGTTTCGACAACTATACTACACTGATTAGAATAGCTGAAATTCACTGTCACTGTCCACACCAATAAAAGAATATTAAGTGTAGGATTAAGGGGAGAAGGATTAAGAGTAGATGAGAAAAGCAGCACAAACAAAACACTGCTGTAAAAATGCTCTTACAACCAATTTCCTTTAAAGTCTGACATTCTTTCTTCTGCTATTAATACATACATACAGTAGTACTAGATAATACTGCCTCACAAATTAGCACCTACTAATCTTATTATAGAAGCTGAGTTCATGGGCAGCCTTTGATGTGTGAAGCATAGCTTTTATTTCACATTTTCCATGTGTTTAATATGATGGCTTTAACGATCTAGAATGTAATGAGAGGCAATTGCCTGCGCTAACTATGCTTCTATTGAAAGCTTTTATTGTTCTTCATTGGACATCATTTACACCCTGATAGCGCACTCTGCTAAATTAGGCTTGATGCAAATCTTTGTTAATGAGCGATATGTGAGTACTGTGTGTTTAGGCTTGTCTCAATACAGCTATTAAACACAACGCTAACTGGTGTAGCATGAGGGCAACAACTATCCTTAAAGCGTGAATGTCTGATTAGTTTATTTAAATCAGTGTCCTGTTTAACAGAATGATGGCTTCTCTGTTTACCAGCTGTCCTACATTTCGGCTTTCACAACTGCCCTCCTACTAGGAAAAAGAGGACACATTTTACCCAAGATGCATCACGATCTGGCCTTTGTATGACCCCCGTCCGCCATGATGCGAGCGTCTGGCCGCAGGCGCGTCATACATCAGTCACTTTTGTCCAGTCAGAATCCTCTGCTGTGACCGAGTGGCTGTGATTGGTTCTGAGCCCGGTGATGCAATCGATGTAGCGTCGCAGAGCGAAGGCAGCAAACGTAACAGCCAAAGGAAGAAAAAAAAGGTCAGACACGGTGAGTCCCTTTAATCTGTCAAATCGGACAATGTCCCAATTTTCATAATTCATCTTATTTTATTGGACAGAAAGCGCTTTGGTGTTCCTGCTGCGTTTGCCTGACATTTAAGCTGCATTTTTTTAGCCTCCGCCTTTGTTTTACGACCAATCCGGGCAACTCGTACTGTTTACAGGTCATTGGCAGTGGCAGAGAGGTGAAGCAGAGTTTGTAATGAGTTGACACTCGGTTCCACATTAAAAACATCTCACTGGCCATCAAACCCACACAGCTGCGCAGCCCATAAGAATGTTCGCACATTAACCAACACCCCCCATTGCCTCACTTTTGTCTGTCTGCCACCTGACATTAGGTTGCTTCGATTTGGCCTTTTAGGAGGTCCTTAGTGAGGTCAAGGGTAAGACAGAACACGTGATGGTAGACTGGAGTTTGTGTGTGAACAAAAAATTAATTTGCTCCCTTGATCAGACTTTTAGGGGTCAACTGTGTCCAACATTTGTACCATACCAGTACAGCACACATATGAAAGAGGTTTTTCCAAATGCTGGAAACACGTTAAAGACAAGGGTTCCATTTCTTCTTTCCGTATAGACGGACCTTACCCCAATATAATATATATACAATATATATTGTTGATGCTTTGGGTTGTATGGGGGGATTATTTTGCCCTCCCATTGATTGTGTGATGACTATATTTCCGACTGCTTTAGACTGCAAATTCGGGTGTTCTGTGAACCGGTTCAATATTTTGATCGTGGAAGGCACTGGAAAGAATCGGCCATTACCTGCTTCAACATACCTTCTTTCCTGGCCTTTAAAAATAAATTTAGTGGAAAATGTAGTAATTATCAGGACCAAATATTTAATTGCATTTTGAATTCAGTTTTCTATTATTTATATTATTATTGCGGTTTATTTTACCCGCTGCACTTATTTTCTGTGAACATATGTATTATATAATAGTATTCAACATCTATTTCTGTGTCAACATGATCTGAGAGGAATGTAATAATAATAATAATAATAATAATAATAATAATAATAATAATAATAATAATAATAATAATAATAATAATAATACATTTTTTGGACACCCACGGTCACCTTAAAGTGGATAAAAATAATGTATATGTTCAAGAAACAACTAGGATTAATGCCTAATGTCAATGTATTACAGTCAAAAGAGTTAATTTATGGGACAACTGTAGTAAGGGAATTAAAACATTTAACAAGTACAAATACATTTTTGAAAATGACATTAAATGGATAGGAGATGGATAATCGGAGCAGGAGCATAGTAAGACAGAACACAGGACCTATAGCTTGTTTTTAATTTATTTTGATTTGTGTTGCTTTGTTTGATTCATTCTGATGATTTTGTTCTTGTTTTATTTTGAATGTTTCATTTTTGTTTGGTTTGATTTGATCGTGTGTGTTTGGTGAGCACTGGGGCGGGAAATTGGAACATTTATGTTTAACATTAAGGTTATTGATCAAATACAAACAATGGGTAGGACTTGAAGAATTCACTTCTTTCTCCTCTTTTTCAGACATGAAATACGTAATTATGTCATTTGCTGGGTATTATTTTGTTTTCTTAGTTTTTTTTACATGTTCAAAATAGAATCTAATCTAAAACACAGTACTAAGGTGCAATTTGTCAAAAATATTTAAATGACTATCGACCGTCTCCTTGATATCTTTTCTATTGATAATAATTGATAATATAAACCTCAGTAGAATTAATATAAATAATAATGTTGGGTATCACTTCAAAGTTAGACAATATGTTGATTTCACAGACAAAATAAATGTGTTTTGATGGGGGAAAACAGTCATGGCAATAATCATTACCATTCTGAATGTATTCGGAAAAAAATCCTGTGGCCAGAATGTGAAGCTTTTCTGAGAAGTAAAATATCAACAGTTTTCTAAAGCCCCTTCGTTTGTTGCGGACACTAAATAATACAAACCTTAACTGAATTTTCAAGAGAGAAAACAAATACTCTGTTACTAGGCAAAAGCTGGGAGTTTGCTTCTTTCAACTCTTCTTTCCCTGGCCCTCTCAAACTTCCTCAAACATGGTAGACTGTTTTTTTCCCTCTGTAAATCAAGGACAGTGGGGAGGACGGGGTGTGATTGCTTTCCCAGCCAGGAAGTAATCACACCAGACCTGCCACAGCTCTGATTAAGACTGATAAATATCGACAAGCAGTTAATGAGATGTCAGGCAGGAACAAGGCCCTTCCCTTCATGCCTACCGATGACACCAATCGAGAGGAAAAATGACCTTGACTCTGTGATGTCATGACCGTCTCTCTGTGCAAAGCACACGCTATCAATTATTTTTAGTTGGTGAGCAAGATTATCAATGGTGTGGCTGAAATATTCACATCAAAGAAATAGTGGCCATCAGATGCTTGCTGTGAAGTTATTCTTCATGATTATGTCACCTAAACTGAGAATGCTTGTTGTTGATTTTCATTCGGTACAATGATTTATTTTCCGTAACAGGTACAGACAGATACACAGTCAACAAAAAGGCTCCTGCAGATAGGTCAATCAGCTGATTAAAAGATTAACTCATACATTTGTCTCCTATTGACTGTGCTGTTCTACATATCAGTGCCCATCCTTAAGCTTAGAGTCTTAAACATATCAATAAATTCAAGGAGGTACAGATTACCATTTCTATATTGAGATAATTTGTTTTTGGTTAGCTTAGTGACACTGCACTGTTTTATTTCTGTAAAGGAAACAAGCCTGAAGCCTTTTGCAAACACTATAGGGCACAAAAAAACTCTCCGAAAGACACACAAGCCTGCTAGACATCTGCTGAACTATGATGAGGACACAAGCACAGCAGGGGCCTGGAAGAAAGCAGAATCATTATCTTGCAGAGCATCGTGTATGCATTGCTGTATGTGTGAGGTCTTTTCCCCTGAGTAGCATGCTCACTTCAGTGCGGTTTCATGCTAGGCCATGTGATTTATGCATTGTTGTGCTAGTATTACACTCTGTTTACAGTGAATTAAGGCTCTATCTTGATAACTGCAGCCATGAGGACATCTTATCTTTCCATGGCGGCATTTTGATGTGCTTGTTAAATGGCCTCGCCGTACCTGAAGGCTGCCATACCTCTTACATGTGACAGATTCCCACCAAGCGCCCAGCTTTGACCCTGAACTCTAGGTTACCCCACGGTCCCCGGGTGCAGTCCTGTCAAATATTGTTTCCCTGGCAGACATGCTCAACCCATCAGACAGAAAGACCATGCAGCTGCACCCAAACACCCAACAATAGGATGCTTGTTCTGGGGCAGAAAAGGTCGGTCCCCTTTTTGAGGAACAGGGCGATGTGAGCGGGTGGGCAAATATTTCAGGGGTTTTAGAAGGGAAATCATCTTTTTTGATGTTCCTTTGAATAGACGTGATCATCTGGACCACTGGAGAAAGTTAAATGTTCTTTTGTTATAGACATATTTATTTACTTTATTTATATATAGCTATAAAATATTGAGTGTTTCTATGTTCTGCACAAATTACTTGACTATTTCTAAAAATGCTTTGTATTAGTTACAGTGTGTGAGACTAATCATAACTCATAGCTACTTTTTCATTCATCCATTTATAGTCATGACTGTCTAAAAAGCCAAGACAAATTAAAGCTGCAAGCAGCGATGAACGGGCCCTCGCTAACCTGCGCGAGTCGGGGATACTGGCGGATGCCTCTCCTTGCGGCCGTGCATTTGCGTCACTCAGACACTGAACATCGTCGCAAATAAAAAGTCAACTCCCTGCTGAGTTCAATGACACCTCACACAAGACTCTACGTCATACGGTTCATTATCTGTGAAAGGGGGCGTGGCCGCATGATAGGGGGGCGGGTCACACATCACCAATGAAGAAGGAAGTCTCTGCTGAGTTCAATGACACCTCACACAAGATTCTACGTCATACGGTTCATTATCTGTGAAAGGGGGCGTGGCCGCATCATGAGGGGGTGGGTCAAACATCACCAATGAAAAAGGAAGTCTCTGCTGAGTTCATTGACACCTCACACAAAGCTGTACCTTAAACGGTTCAAATGTTATGAAAGTGGGCGTGGCTTACGCATAGGGGGCGGGCCAAACCATCACCAATAAAGAAGGAAGTCTCTGCTGAGTTCATTGACACCTCACACAAAGCTACACCTTAAACGGTTCAAATGTTATGAAAGGGGCGTGGCCTGAGTGACTGGGCGTGGTCAGAATATAGGGGCCGCCTCAGTATCACATGTAGACCACACATTCTAAGTTTCATGTAAATCGGATGATGTTTGTCATATAAGGCATATTTCCTGTTGCCAGATGGTGGCGCTGTCTCCAAAAGTCCATATTGGCCTGTAGGTGTCCTCAGGCCTGGACTCTTGGTGATTGTGGGAAATTTCAAGCAGATACGACAACGTACGCTGTAGTTACAGCCACTTTCTCCTTCATCGCTAAACACTCAAAATGGCCGCCATGCCACGCCCACACCGTTTGACGAAAAGTTTTTCTTTTAATAACTTTTCATTTTCAACATCTTAAGATGACACACACCAAGTTTGAAGTTGATCAGATGAAAGCTCTAGGAGGAGTTCGTTAAAGTATAGCACCTTGTCTTTTAGGCCTACTTCCTGTTGCCACTAGGGGCGCTATGACTTTGAGCCAATAGCGGCATGTAGATGTTGTCAGGGGCGGACTCTGATGAATCCTGAAAAGTTTCGATCCAATCGGACAACGTACGCTCAAGTTACACCCACTTCCTGTTTCGGTGGCGAATCGCACAAAATGGCCGCCCCGCCACGGCCACGCCCTATGACGAAAAGTTTTTCTTTTAATAACTTTTCATCGTTAACATCTTAAGATGACACACACCAAGTTTGAAGCTGATTGGATGAAAGCTCTAGGAGGAGTTCGTTAAAGTACGACACGTGGAAATGGCCAAAATCGCACTAATTTCGAACATTCAATACAAAATGGCGGACTTCCTGTTGGGTTTAGGGGGGGGCTACAATGGAGTTTTATGTCCGTCCTGCCATGCTACATATGTGTACCAAGTTTCGTGACTCTACGTTAAACGTACTGCAGGGGCTGAATTTTCAAATATTGTAGGGGCGCTAGCGAGCCATTTTTGTGCGCCCATTCCCAAAACCATTAAAATACGTAAATTTTCACCAGACTTGATGCGACCGCCAAATATGGTGAGTTTTTGAATATGATAAGTCCCCCAAAAAGGCAATTCATTTGACGGATAAAAGAATAATAATAATTAAAGCTGCAAGCAGCGATGAACGGGCCCTCGCTAACCTGCGCGAGTCGGGGATACTGGCGGACGCCTCTCCTTGCGACCGCGCATTTGCGCGTCACTCAGACACTGAACATCGTCGCAAATGAAAAGGGAACTCCCTGCTGAGTTCAATGACACCTCACACAAGACTCTACGTCATACGGTTCATTATCTGTGAGGGGCGTGGCCGCATCATGGGGGCGGGTCAAACATCACCAATGAAAAGGAAGTCTCTGCTGAGTTCAATAACACCTCACACAAGGCTATACGTCATACAGTTCAATATATGTGAAAAGGGGCGTGGCCGCATCATAGGGGGGCGGGTCAAACATCACCAATGAAAAAGGAATTCTCTGCTGAGTTCATTGACACCTCACACAAATCTGTACCTTAAACGGTTCAAATGTTATGAAAGGGGGCGTGGCTTACGCATAGGGGGCGGGTCAAACATCACCAATGAAAAAGGAAGTCTCTGCTGAGTTCATTGACACCTCACACAAGATTCTACATCATACGGTTCATTATCTGTGAAAGGGGGCGTGGCCGCATCATGGGGGCGGGTCAAACATCACCAATGAAAAAGGAAGTCCCTGCTGAGTTCATTGACACCTCACACAAAGCTATACCTTAAACGGTTCAAATGTTATGAAAGGGCGTGGCCTGAGTGACTGGGCGTGGTCAAAATATAGGGGCCGCCTCAGTATCACATGTAGACCACACATTCTAAGTTTCATGTAAATCGGATGATGTTTGTCATATAAGGCATATTTCCTGTTGCCAGATGGTGGCGCTGTCTCCAAAAGTCCATATTGGCCTGTAGGTGTCCTCAGGCCGGGACTCTTGGTGATTGTGGGAAATTTCAAGCAGATACGACAACGTACGCTGTAGTTACAGCCACTTTCTCCTTCATCGCTAAACACTCAAAATGGCCGCCATGCCACGCCCACACCGTGTGACGAAAAGTTTTTCTTTTAATAACTTTTCATCGTCAACATCTTAAGATGACACACACCAAGTTTGAAGTTGATCGGATGAAAGCTCTAGGAGGAGTTCGTTAAAGTATAGCACCTTGTCTTTTAGGCCTACTTCCTGTTGCCACTAGGGGCGCTATGACTTTGAGCCAATAGCGGCGTGTAGATGTCGTCAGGGGCGGACTCTGATGAATCCTGAAAAGTTTCGATCCAATCGGACAACGTACGCTCAAGTTACACCCACTTCCTGTTTTGGTGGCGAATCGCACAAAATGGCCGCCCCGCCACGGCCACGCCCTATGACGAAAAGTTTTTCTTTTAATAACTTTTCATCGTTAACATGTTAAGATGACACACACCAAGTTTGAAGCTGATTGGATGAAAGCTCTAGGAGGAGTTCGTTAAAGTACGACACGTGGAAATGGCCAAAATCGCACTAATTTCGAACATTCAATACAAAATGGCGGACTTCCTGTTTGGTTTAGGGGGGGGTTACAATGGAGTTTTATGTCCGCCCTGCCATGCTACATATGTGGACCAAGTTTCGTGGCTCTACGTTAAACGTAGTGCAGGGGCTGAATTTTCAAATTATTGTAGGGGCGCTAGCGAGCCATTTTGTGCGCCTATTCCCGAAACCATTAAAATACGTAAATTTTCACCAGACTTGATGCGACCGCCAAATATGGTGAGTTTTTGAATATGATAAGTCCCTCAAAAAGGCAATTCATTTGCCGGAATAATAATAATAATTAAAGCTGCAAGCAGCGATGAACAGGCCTCGCTAACCTGCGCGAGTCGGGATACTGGCGGACGCGCTCTCCTGCGACCGCGGCATTTGCGCCACTCAGAAACTGAAATCATCGCCAATGAAAAGGAACTCTCTGCTGAGTTCAATGACACCTCACACAAGACTATACATCATACAGTTCATTATCTGTGAAAGGCGTGGCCGCATCATAGGGGGGCGGGTCAAACATCACCAATCAAAAAGGAACTCTCTGCTGAGTTCAATGACACCTCACACAACACTATACGTCATACAGTTCAATATATGTGAAAAGGGGCGTGGCCGCATCATAGGGGGGCGGGTCAAACATCACCAATGAAAAAGGAATTCTCTGCTGAGTTCATTGACACCTCACACAAAGCTGTACCTTAAACGGTTCAAATGTTATGAAAGTGGGCGTGGCTTACGCATAGGGGCGGGCCAAACCATCACCAATGAAGAAGGAAGTCTCTGCTGAGTTCATTGACACCTCACACAAAGCTATACCTTAAACGGTTCAAATGTTATGAAAGGGGCGTGGCCTGAGTGACTGGGCGTGGTCAAATATAGGGGCCGCCTCAGTATCACATGTAGACCACACATTCTAAGTTTCATGTAAATCGGATGATGTTTGTCATATAAGGCATATTTCCTGTTGCCAGATGGTGGCGCTGTCTCCAAAAGTCCATATTGGCCTGTAGGTGTCCTCAGGCCTGGACTCTTGGTGATTGTGGGAAATTTCAAGCAGATACGACAACGTACGCTGTAGTTACAGCCACTTTCTCCTTCATCGCTAAACACTCAAAATGGCCGCCATGCCACGCCCACACCGTATGACGAAAAGTTTTTTTTTAATAACTTTTCATCGTTAACATCTTAAGATGACACACACCAAGTTTGAAGTTGATCAGATGAAAGCTCTAGGAGGAGTTCGTTAAAGTATAGCACCTTGTCTTTTAGGCCTACTTCCTGTTGCCACTAGGGGGCGCTATGACTTTGAGCCAATAGCGGCGTGTATATGTCGTCAGGGGCGGACTCTGATGAATCCTGGAAAGTTTCGATCCAATCGGACAACGTACGCCTCAAGTTACACCCACTTCCTGTTTTGGTGGCGAATCGCACAAAATGGCCGCCTGCCACGGCCACGCCCTATGACGAAAAGTTTTTCTTTTAATAACTTTTCATCGTTAACATGTTAAGATGACACACACCAAGTTTGAAGCTGATCGGATGAAAGCTCTAGGAGGAGTTCGTTAAAGTACGACACGTAGAAATGGCCAAAATCGCACTAATTTCGAACATTCAATACAAAATGGCGGACTTCCTGTTGGGTTTAGGGGGGGGCTACAATGGAGTTTTATGTCCGTCCTGCCATGCTACATATGTGTACCAAGTTTCGTGAGTCTACGTTAAACGTACTGCAGGGGCTGAATTTTCAAATTATTGTAGGGGCGCTAGCGAGCCATTTTTGTGCGCCCATTCCCGAAACCCTTAAAATACGTAAATTTTCACCAGACTTGATGCGAACGCCAAATATGGTGAGTTTTTGAATATGATAAGTCCCTCAAAAAGGCAATTCATTTGCCGGAAAATAAAGAATAAAGAATAATAATAATAATTAAAGCTGCAAGCAGCGATGAACGGGCCCTCGCTAACCTGCGCGAGTCGGGGATACTGGCGGACGCCTCTCCTTGCGGCCGTGCATTTGCGCGTCACTCAGAAACCGGAAATCATCGCCAATGAAAAGGGAACCCTCTGCTGAGTTCTATAACACCTCACACAAGGCTATACGTCATACAGTTCATTATCTGTGAAAGGGGGCGTGGCCGCATCATGGGGGGGCGGGTCAAACATCACCATTATAAAAGGAACTCTCTGCTGAGTTCATTGACACCTCACACAAAGCTATACCTTAAACGGTTCAAATGTTATGAAAGGGGGCGTGGCCTGAGTGACTGGGCGTGGTCAAATTATAGGGGCCGCCTCAGTATCACATGTAGACCACACATTCTAAGTTTCATGTAAATCGGATGATGTTTGTCATATAAGACATATTTCCTGTTGCCAGATGGTGGCGCTGTCTCCAAAAGTCCATATTGGCCTGTAGGTGTCCTCAGGCCGGGACTCTTGGTGATTGGGGGAAATTTCAAGCAGATACGACAACGTACGCTGTAGTTACAGCCACTTTCTCCTTCATCGCTAAACACTCAAAATGGCCGCCATGCCACGCCCACACCGTGTGACGAAAAGTTTTTCTTTTAATAACTTTTCATCGTCAACATCTTAAGATGACACACACCAAGTTTGAAGTTGATCGGATGAAAGCTCTAGGAGGAGTTCGTTAAAGTATAGCACCTTGTCTTTTAGGCCTACTTCCTGTTGCCACTAGGGGGCGCTATGACTTTGAGCCAATAGCGGTGCGTATATGTCGTCAGGGGCGGACTCTGATGAATCCTGACAAGTTTCGATCCAATCGGACATTGTACGCTCAAGTTACACCCACTTCCTGTTTTGGTGGCGATCGCACAAAATGGCCGCCCCGCCACGGCCACGCCCTATGACGAAAAGTTTTTCTTTTAATAACTTTTCATCGTTAACATGTTAAGATGACACACACCAAGTTTGAAGTTGATTGGATGAAAGCTCTAGGAGGAGTTCGTTAAAGTACGACACGTGGAAATGGCCAAAATCGCACTAATTTCGAACATTCAATACAAAATGGCGGACTTCCTGTTGGGTTTAGGGGGGGGCTACAATGGAGTTTTATGTCCGTCCTGCCATGCTACATATGTGTACCAAGTTTCGTGACTCTACGTTAAACGTAGTGCAGGGGCTGAATTTTCAAATTATTGTAGGGGCGCTAGCGAGCCATTTTTGCGCCCATTCCCGAAACCATTAAAATACGTAAATTTTCACCAGACTTGATGCGACCGCCAAATATGGTGAGTTTTTGAATATGATAAGTCCCTCAAAAAGGCAATTCATTTGACGGAAAAGAAAGAAAGAAAGAAAGAAAGAATAATAATAATAATTCCTTCAGTTTCAATAGGGCCTTCGCCGCTGTCGGCGCTCGGCTCTAATTAAAGCTGCAAGCAGCGATGAACGGGCCCTCGCTAACCTGCGCGAGTCGGGGTTACTGGCGGACGCGCTCCTTGCGACTGCATTTGCGCGTCACTCAGAAACTGAAATCATCGCCAATGAAAAGGGAACTCTCTGCTGAGTTCAATAACACCTCACAAGCTATACATCATACAGTTCATTATCTGTGAAAGGGGCGTGGCCGCATCATAGGGGCGGGTCAAACATCACCAATGAAAAAGGAACTCTCTGCTGAGTTCAATGACACCTCACACAACACTATACGTCATACAGTTCAATATATGTGAAAAGGGGCGTGGCCGCATCATAGGGGGCGGGTCAAACATCACCAATGAAAAGGAATTCTCTGCTGAGTTCATTGACACCTCACACAAAGCTATACCTTAAACGGTTCAAATGTTATGAAAGTGGGCGTGGCTTACGCATAGGGGCGGGCCAAACCATCACCAATGAAGAAGGAAGTCTCTGCTGAGTTCATTGACACCTCACACAAAGCTATACCTTAAACGGTTCAAATGTTATGAAAGGGGGCGTGGCCTGAGTGACTGGGCGTGGTCAAATTATAGGGGCCGCCTCAGTATCACATGTAGACCACACATTCTAAGTTTCATGTAAATCGGATGATGTTTGTCATATAAGGCATATTTCCTGTTGCCAGATGGTGGCGCTGTCTCCAAAAGTCCATATTGGCCTGTAGGTGTCCTCAGGCCTGGACTCTTGGTGATTGTGGGAAATTTCAAGCAGATACGACAACGTACGCTGTAGTTACAGCCACTTTCTCCTTCATCGCTAAACACTCAAAATGGCCGCCATGCCACGCCCACACCGTATGACGAAAAGTTTTTCTTTTAATAACTTTTCATCGTTAACATCTTAAGATGACACACACCAAGTTTGAAGTTGATCAGATGAAAGCTCTAGGAGGAGTTCGTTAAAGTAT
Source organism: Percina caprodes (assembly GCA_013375575.1). Lineage (NCBI taxonomy): Eukaryota > Metazoa > Chordata > Actinopteri > Perciformes > Percidae > Percina > Percina caprodes. The sequence goes on along the minus strand of JABXJD010002621.1, from coordinate 27,184 downwards.
AGCACCTTGTCTTTTAGGCCTACTTCCTGTTGCCACTAGGGGGCGCTATGACTTTGAGCCAATAGCGGCGTGTATATGTCGTCAGGGGCGGACTCTGATGAATCCTGGAAAGTTTCGATCCAATCGGACAACGTACGCTCAAGTTACACCCACTTCCTGTTTGGTGGCAATCGCACAAAATGGCCGCCCTGCCACGGCCACGCCCTATGACGAAAAGTTTTTCTTTTAATAACTTTTCATCGTTAACATGTTAAGATGACACACACCAAGTTTGAAGCTGATCGGATGAAAGCTCTAGGAGGAGTTCGTTAAAGTACGACACGTAGAAATGGCCAAAATCGCACTAATTTCGAACATTCAATACAAAATGGCGGACTTCCTGTTGGGTTTAGGGGGGGGCTACAATGGAGTTTTATGTCCGTCCTGCATTGCTACATATGTGTACCAAGTTTCGTGAGTCTACGTTAAACGTACTGCAGGGGCGCCCATTCCCGAAACCCTTAAAATACGTAAATTTTCACCAGACTTAATGCGACCGCCAAAAATGGTGAGTTTTTGAATATGATAAGGCCCCCAAAAAGGCAATTCATTTGACGGAAAATAATAATAATAATAATTAAAGCTGCAAGCAGCGATGAACGGGCCCTCGCTAACCTGCGCGAGTCGGGGATACTGGCGGACGCCTCTCCTTGCGGCCGTGCATTTGCGCGTCACTCAGACACTGAACATCGTCCCAAATGAAAAGGAACTCCCTGCTGAGTTCAATGACACCTCACACAAGGCTATACATCATACAGTTCATTATCTGTGAAAGGGGCGTGGCCGCATCATGGGGGCGGGTCAAACATCACCAATGAAAAAGGAACTCTCTGCTGAGTTCATTGACACCTCACACAAAGCTATACCTTAAACGGTTCAAATGTTATGAAAGTGGGCGTGGCTTACGCATAGGGGCGGGCCAAACCATCACCAATAAAGAAGGAAGTCTCTGCTGAGTTCATTGACACCTCACACAAAGCTATACCTTAAACGGTTCAAATGTTATGAAAGGGGCGTGGCCTGGGTGACTGGGCGTGGTCAAATTATAGGGGCCGCCTCAGTATCACATGTAGACCACACATTCTAAGTTTCATGTAAATCGGATGATGTTTGTCATATAAGGCATATTTCCTGTTGCCAGATGGTGGCGCTGTCTCCAAAAGTCCATATTGGCCTGTAGGTGTCCTCAGGCGGGACTCTTGGTGATTGTGGGAAATTTCAAGCAGATACGACAACGTACGCTGTAGTTACAGCCACTTTCTCCTTCATCGCTAAACACTCAAAATGGCCGCCATGCCACGCCCACACCGTTGACGAAAAGTTTTTCTTTTAATAACTTTTCATCGTTAACATCTTAAGATGACACACACCAAGTTTGAAGTTGATCGGATGAAAGCTCTAGGAGGAGTTCGTTAAAGTATAGCACCTTGTCTTTTAGGCCTACTTCCTGTTGCCACTAGGGGGCGCTATGACTTTGAGCCAATAGCGGCGTGTAGATGTCGTCAGGGGCGGACTCTGATGAATCCTGAAAAGTTTCGACCAATCGGACACTGTACGCTCGAGTTACACCCACTTCCTGTTTTGGTGGCGAATCGCACAAAATGGCCGCCCTGCCACGGCCACGCCCTATGACGAAAAGTTTTTCTTTTAATAACTTTTCATCGTTCACATGTTAAGATGACACACACCAAGTTTGAAGCTGATTGGATGAAAGCTCTAGGAGGAGTTCGTTAAAGTACGACACGTGGAAATGGCCAAAATCGCACTAATTTCGAACATTCAATACAAAATGGCGGACTTCCTGTTGGGTTTAGGGGGGGGCTACAATGGAGTTTTATGTCCGTCCTGCATTGCTACATATGTGTACCAAGTTTCGTGAGTCTACGTTAAACGTACTGCAGGGGCTGAATTTTCAAATTATTGTAGGGCGCTAGCGAGCCATTTTTGTGCGCCCATTCCCGAAACCATTAAAATACGTAAATTTTCACCAGACTTGATGCGACCGCCAAATATGGTGAGTTTTTGAATATGATAAGTCCCTCAAAAAGGCAATTCATTTGCCGGAAAATAAAGAATAAAGAATAATAATAATAATTAAAGCTGCAAGCAGCGATGAACGGGCCCTCGCTAACCTGCGCGAGTCGGGGATACTGGCGGACGCCTCTCCTTGCGGCCGTGCATTTGCGCGTCACTCAGACACTGAACATCGTCGCCAATGAAAAGTGAACTCCCTGCTGAGTTCAATGATACCTCACACAAGACTCTACGTCATACAGTTCATTATCTGTGAAAGGGGGCGTGGCCGCATCATAGGGGGGCGGGTCAAACATCACCAATGAAGAAGTAAGTCTCTGCTGAGTTCAACGACACCTCACACAAGATTCTACGTCATACTGTTCATTATCTGTGAAAGGGGCGTGGCCGCATCATGGGGGCGGGTCAAACATCACCAATGATAAAGGAATTCTCTGCTGAGTTCAATGACACCTCACACAACACTATACCTCATACAGTTCAATATATGTGAAAGGGGCGTGGCCGCATCATAGGGGGCGGGTCAAACATCACCAATGAAAAAGGAAGTCTCTGCTGAGTTCATTGACACCTCACACAAAGCTATACCTTAAACGGTTCAAATGTTATGAAAGGGGCGTGGCCTGAGTGACTGGGCGTGGTCAAAATATAGCCGCCTCAGTATCACATGTAGACCACACATTCTAAGTTTCATGTAAATCGGATGATGTTTGTCATATAAGGCATATTTCCTGCTGCCAGATGGTGGCGCTGTCTCCAAAAGTCCATATTGGCCTGTAGGTGTCCTCAGGCCGGGACTCTTGGTGATTGTGGGAAATTTCAAGCAGATACGACGACGTACGCTGTAGTTACAGCCACTTTCTCCTTCATCACTAAACACTCAAAATGGCCGCCATGCCACGCCCACACCGTTGACGAAAAGTTTTCTTTTAATAACTTTTCATCGTCAACATCTTAAGATGACACACACCAAGTTTGAAGTTGATCGGATGAAAGCTCTAGGAGGAGTTCGTTAAAGTATAGCACCTTGTCTTTTAGGCCTACTTCCTGTTGCCACTAGGGGCGCTATGACTTTGAGCCAATAGCGTGCGTAGATGTCGTCAGGGGCGGACTCTGATGAATCCTGACAAGTTTCGAACCAATCGGACACTGTACGCTCGAGTTACACCCACTTCCTGTTTTGGTGGCGAATCGCACAAAATGGCCGCCCGCCACGGCCACGCCCTATGACGAAAAGTTTTTCTTTCAATAACTTTTCATCGTTAACATGTTAAGATGACACACACCAAGTTTGAAGCTGATTGGATGAAAGCTCTAGGAGGAGTTCGTTAAAGTACGACACGTGGAAATGGCCAAAATCGCACTAATTTCGAACATTCAATACAAAATGGCGGACTTCCTGTTGGGTTTAGGGGGGGGCTACAATGGAGTTTTATGTCCGTCCTGCCATGCTACATATGTGGACCAAGTTTCGTGAGTCTACGTTAAACGTACTGCAGGGGCTGAATTTTATTAATTTTGTAGGGGGCGCTAGCGAGCCATTTTTGTGCGCCTATTCCCAAAACCATTAAAATACGTAAATTTTCACCAGACTTGATGCGACCGCCAAATATGGTGAGTTTTTGAATATGATAAGTCCCCCAAAAAGGCAATTCATTTGACGGAAAATAATAATAATAATAATAAAGAATAATAATAATAATAATTCCTTCAGTTTCAATAGGGCCTTCGCCGCTGTCGGCGCTCGGGCCCTAATAATAATAATTCCTTCAGTTTCAATAGGGCCTTCGCCGCTGTCGGCGCTCGGGCCCTAATAAAGGAAGAAACATGCCAAAATTGTTGCAAACGTAATGAATATTGTAAAAGAACATATTAATAAAGTAACTGTAATTAATCAAAAAACTGGGAAGTGATAATCAGTTCAATCCTTCTGCAAGAGAGTGCATGTGTGGGGGTGTTGAAGAGTGGTATACAAAGGAGATAAAAAAAAACAAAAGCATGGTGTGTGGAGAAAGTCTGGAATGAGCTAAGCAATTTAAAGGGGGCATTTAATTAGCACCGTCATGACAAACAGCAAAATAATACAACAACAAGAAATGTAGATGTATCACACACTAAAACTGACACTCCACAGATGACCATTCCAAATGAAATTCAAGGAAATTAATTACACATTATGTTACTCTTGTAGGCATATCTTTCTGATGACTCGTCATACGTATTCCTTTATTTTCTTTTATTTTTAATGGTTTGTTTCATAGGACCCTTAAATAAAAGAAGGAAACAGAGGTGCCGACAAACACACACATGCACAAAGGCACACACATTTCTTTGTTGGAAGTATTTGCCAATTAGCAAGTTGCAGGCTTGGAGTGGTAATTAGGCTTTCCAGTCGGCTGGTGTCTGTGTACAGCTTAGCTGAGACAGGTTCGAAGCTAAATGCCTTTCTATTTGTCCAGCAATTATGTCAGGTCCCCATGTCACAGTACAGACGTGACCAATTAGCTGTGCCAAGCTAAAGTAAGAGAGAGGGATTATGGCAAAAGAGATGGGAGAGGTTGAAAAAGTAGACAGAGAACGGGTGAGGGGTGTTAGTGGGGAGCTCAGAAGAGGGGAGAGTGAGGGATCGTCTGTAGGGAATAAGAGACAATAAAGTGAGACAGAGTTTGGCTTTGGAAATGAGGGGAAGGAGTGAGTAAGGAGGGGTTAAGAGAGCGGATTTCTTTCTTTTTTTATGTTGCTGTGTGATCATGTTTCGCATTGATCCTCGTCCTGCACGACATTTGGCTGAGACATGCTATGACATGCTAATTCATTGCGATATTTATGCTAATGTGGCCTTACTGACCAAGCAGGGATTATACATTTATCTTAATTGACGTCTCAATAATTCCCCAATGCATATATGGCATATTTTGATGAAAGAGGCCCTTATACAATTGATTTTCTCCAGCTTGGATTAATGTGACACTATGTCAATAGTTGTAGGAAAGTAAACAGTGCTCCAGTTCATCTTGGCATTGGTCCATATTTACTTCCAACTGACAGATTATACTACGTATCAAGTAAGGAGTAACCACAATCTGGGCTAGCCAAAACAACTCCAAACTGATCATATGGTCCCTGGTCTGTCTCAGGATGCACACAGTAGTCATAGTTAATTTTGTTTCTTTACATTGGGATTTTTAAGTTTCCTCTGCCAAAGTCGTGCCAAGAAAATGCTGATTATTTGTCCGTGAAATGCTGCTGGACCTTCGATACAGTGTGTTTGTCACCTGCAAAAACAGTGGAGATCAAGAAGCTGTAGAAGTTGGGGAAATCTGAGATGAAATTATTCTGCCTGCTGCAACACAAAAAGAACCCACATAATCCTCTGTTGGAACTTCTCTGAGCGCATCTAGGGGGAGCGTTTCAAAATATCTGCTCTACCCAGACACCGAGACCACCCGTTCCAAGGCTCTGTATTTAATTGGACAGGGAAAGGGAGAGCCAGGGGACAAAGCGAGGGCGGATGAGGTAGAATCTATGATCTGAGCATCTTTCCCTTTTTGTCTGGAAAAACAAGAGTGTTGGCTCAGTGCCTGCAGAGATGAGAGGAGCTCATATAAATTAGTGAGCTTAAAAGACAATATGGGGAGCTTTGGTGTTGCATGGCATTGACATGGCTCTATGGATCGCTAACGTTTTGATTTGGTCACGTGTCTTGCACACTTTGTGAGGCTGAGAGAAAATCAATCCTGTTCTGATGTTAACTTTTGCACACAAAAAAATCTGATTTGAAATTAGCTCTTGTCACATGTGCAATTTAACTTCAGTTTGGGGTGGCAGTAGCTCAGTCAGTAGGGCATTGGGTTGGGAACCCCATTCGGACCAAAGTATGGTGGTGGATTGGTAGCTGGAGAGGTGCCAGTTCACCTCCTGGGCACTGCCAAGGTGCTCTTGAGCAAGGCACTGAACCCCCAACTGCTTGGGCTGACTTTCCATGGGCAGCCCCTCACTCTGACATTTCTCCATTTAGTGCATGTATAGGTACTGAGCGTGTGTGTGTATCAGGCCTGTGTGTAATAACAACAGAGTGTAAATTGTAATTTCCCCTTACGAGATTAATAAAGTATGCATTATTTATACATCTAAATTTAGAAAACTACTTTGATTAGTGGTGTTTAACTTCAATAATGGCAAAGAACTGAAAGGAGCATTAGAAATACATGAACTCTGGGTAACGTCTCCCAAGGATCAATATCCATTCATCAGGTGCCTGTAGCTATAAAGATGAAAGCTTTACACAGCATTACAAAAAAAATAAATAAAAATGACAGACAGTGTTACTCTAAATATCCTCAGGCTTTTCCAAGACAAGGGGGATAATGCAGGCTAAACCTGTCTGAAACATATCAAATCAGAGAGCTTTGGAAAAAGGAACCTGTACTTACAGGTACACTAAGCACATTTAGAGAAATATTAAATCTGTGAGTGTGGTATGATTATCTGAAGCAGAGTGTTAACTCAACTGAGGCGAACTGAGGTGCCACTTTATCAACAAGAAATGTTATTGTGATTAAAAACTACACAAAGTTCTGGTAATGATTACTGGAGTGAAAGACAGCCATAAATGTTAAGCAGTTAAATTGACTGTGTTTGTCTTGGGGAATTACATGAGTGTGGGAACATGTGTGTGATTATGTGTTGCCGTGGTACCTCATGGAAGAACAATTTGCATGAATAATTTATCAATTCAAAACACAACATAAATACTCAGGAGATTGGGTCACATTTCGTAAATAATTTAATTGCAAAAGAGTCTTTTAAAAATATTTCTACAAGAACGTATCATCATTTTTTAGTAATTTCTTGTGTATGTGTATGCACCAATAAATACATCTTAATGCTTTTCAAAGAGGAATTTCTCAGCACTTTACTCTGGCCCGTCCCCCCGCAGTTTACTATACATGTACAGCACTCTCTGAAACATCTCACTGCCTTGTATGAAGAGGTTTTTTTCTCTTTTTTTTTTTAAAGGTGCCAAAAGACAGATGTGGAGTGAGCTTGTTAGAAGACAAAAAGGGAAAAGGCAGTACTGTATATATTTATGTAAAACAGACAACTAAAAAAAAAGAAAGTTAGAGTTGTAAGTGGAGGAGTTTTAGGAAGGGTGGGTGTGTTTGACGATCTGTGGAGGCTGTAAGAAAGGTGGAAGGAATGTTGGGAAAGTTTGAATCCTATTGGCACACAAAGAGACAACCACATCTGTCAAAGTCTAAACGCTGCTGATCAAAGTGTTTCTGTATAAAATGGCATTCCTTTTGTTTCACACACGCACACAAACACACACACTCTCTCTCTCTCACACACAAACATAACAGTTCATCTTACTTTCAGCAATGTGTGCTGTCAGGAGGAGATATTAAAAACTTCCATGAATGTGTGAAAAATCCACTTAAAGATTAATTGTTTGCAGTTGATATGGCAGCAGTTTAATCATTTTAAGATGTGCAACAGTGCCAGTTGTGCTCATCACTCACGGCCAGTTGGCTTTGGTGAACACAACTCCAGACCCCAGCGGACCATGTGCACCTCATCAATAGTTCATGAACCTCAATGCACTGCCATTTTTCATGAGTGGGCATGTCTGCCATCTGAATGTGTTTAGCCCCCATATGCCCCATCACTTTTTATGCTCATCAACTGTATCTTTTTTGGCGCCACATGCAATTTTGCAACAGTGACTTAGCTGATTGAATGATTGAGCTGAGTGCAGGAGACAGTACTATTGTATATTCCCGAGAGACTTTGGGTTAAAATGTGAGCTTCTGATTGCATTAATTCTGCTCTTCTCTCATCTCCAAAAGTAGACTGTGTCACTCTTTTCCAATAAACATGTTGTCTTGTTTTGTGGAGAAACAAAATAATTCTGCAGAATGACATCAAGAAAAAAAAAATTGTTTGGCATGTGACAGGCACTTTCAACACTTTCTCATCTTGACAACAAATCATGCTAAATATACCAGCACTTCTGATTCTCAGCCAGAGAGACTTATTTCCTGTATAGTTTGACAGTTAACAGTTAAATTACTACTTGACTATGTCCTATAACTGTTACATTTTAGTAAGCCCCTAACAGAGTGTACTAGTAAAAAAGTCTTTGTGACAAAAGATGAAAAAAATATAAAAGACGAAACACATTGTTTTGCATACTATCCTTTCATGGCTTTTGAAGGAACTTTAGAGAAGCTCACAAAAGTATAATGGGAAGACACACTGCATGGCCACTAATATCATGTTATCATTACACACCTAACTAATAATATTCACATATTGCATTGATCAGCTCCAACCCCAACAATATGGAGACTGTCTGGAAAATCACACCAGTGGTGTGGCCCCATCCCTTAATCCACTACCTTCAAACATCCCTCTCTGAGAAAAATGGTATGGTCTCTGTGATGCAGCTGCTATCATTTAGGATGAGGGGTCTGCAGATTTGGGGCTGTCTGCGTGCCAGGGCTGTTGATCCTGCACTGTACTAATCACGCAGCAGTCCGAGCTGAGACAGGATGATTGCAGGCCAGACAGGAAATGAAGAGAGATAATGATAGCTTGCTGCCTGCTCGTATCCTTGCAATGCCAGATTGGCAACCAACCTGACAGACAAAGACCAATAGGTTTCTCTTGACAGCTCTGGATTCACTGATGAGCATCCTGTTGCAGGGAGGCAAACTGCAGGTTGAGTGATGGAGCGATTTAAATGATTGGCAGGTAGGCTGCATCATCTCTGGACCTACCCCCTAATGACTCCTTAACCTCCTACATAAGATAGGTTGGGGGATTGTTTGAGGCCATGGTATATGAGTAAAATTAAAACCTAGATAAAGGGAAGCATTTGAGTGGTTTGCAGGAAGATTTGAGTTGGAAAAAATGTGCCTAGAAGACAATTAGTAACAGCTTAGTGGTTCACAGATGCTCTTCCTGTTGAGAATGAGAATGGATTGGGGATACTTAATATCCAGTTCAGGTGGCACACACCTAACTGACACTCACATAACAATAGACGGAGAGGAAAGGGGTGACAGTAGTTGTTTATCTTCTCTCCCTCCTGACATTTTCCATTCTCTCTCTTCTTACTCTGCTTTCTGTTAATTTGACTCTAAATCAAATATTCCACAACAACACTTCTATTTTGTCAAAACACCATTTTTCTTTTGTTATTTATCGTGTTTTTGTTACAAAACATGTACAGGCTGTTTAGAACAACAACAAAAATACAATATCCAATTTATATGCAATTTCTTATGTTTAATAATCAGCAATCCATTAGGTGAATCCTTTCTTCTGATTGTTCCAAGTCCACTGTCCCAAATACAGTCCATCTGGGTGTTGGTGGGAAAGGGGGGGAGGGGGTTGGAGAGCGAGGTACAAATAAATACATAGGGCAGGATGTCAAGAAATTAAAACAAGATTTTTGATTATTTCTAAATCCAGATAATAGTAAGTAGAAAGTAAGGTGTCCATCATGGTTTCTCTCAGTTTCATCATGTTGCATATATATATATATATATATATATATATATATATATGTGTCCTAAGTTCATTTTTTTTGGATTCAATAAAAAAATTTAACAGTTGTCCACAGAATATAGCGTAATTGTTTCAGATATATTTGCTCCTTGTCATGGTTCAGTTCATGCGTTAATTCTCCACGGTGGCAAATAGCGGAAGCTGTATTGTACAGTATACTCGTGTGCAACTTTACACACCTGCACATCCAAGCACACTTAATCACACATACACGCACACATGCGCACGCATACATACAAAAACGCACACAAAAGGTCAACTGGTATTTCAATCGTGTTGCCACAGTCCTCGTCTCCCCCTTAATCACATATAGCGTCCAGCGGGGGTTACTTAGGTTTGACCGGCCATTTTGAAACAAACCACAAATCTCCCAAAAAAATGTGTAAAAAAGCCACAAAAAAAGGTGTGTGGACAAAGAAAAATAATACACAGTTGATGAGCAGGTGATCCAAAGCTGCGGAGCTATCCTGAGTCACTTCAGGTCAGGGTGAAGATGTCATCTGGTAACATATTAAGGATTCAGCAGCCAAAACAAGTGTCCAAAATGTGGCTGCCCTACTTGGACCTTTCTGAACTCTGTCATCCTCTTGACCTTTGACCTCTGCCCATCACATATCCTCTTCCACCACCTCACCCTTCTTCAGCAAGTGCCCTTTTAGATAACACACCTTCAATATGAAGATGGAGAACGACACACGTGCACAGTAAAACAACTTCTATCAGGGAAAGAATAGTCCTCCATCTCCTGTGGGCTCCAAAACACCTCTGTTTTTTTGTTTAGTTTTATGTTTTGTTCACTTATTTATACCAGGGTGTTCATTCCTATATATTACGTCCATCAAAGCTGGGTTGAGAGGTCACAGGGAGGGGCTCTTGCGTGAGGATCAGAGTGTGACATTTTCAGTTACAGGGCTAAGGCCAACTTCACTAAAACACACATGCATGCAAACGTCAACCCACACCAGAACTGGTGAGGCACGCATGGGACATAAGAGGGTTAACTCTTCTTCCTCTCGAATACACACAAATTCTGATTGGATGGAAAAAGAAACTATGACGAATAACAAAAAAGCAGGAACAGGTAATGGACGTGGTAGTGTAATAAAGAAAGAAAAATAGTCAGAGGCACTGCAAGCCAGTTTCATTAAGTCTAATTGGCAGAGATGGGTCAGGCAGCGAGGGTTTCCAATAGCTCTTTCTGGCACAGTTCCTCCCCCTTTTCCTGTCTGGCTGTCCTTCAACTACATCTGTCGGTGTGCTCTGTCGCTCACACCTGGACAGGAAGTGTTTGGTTCATCTGTAGTCTCATGTCCTGAATGCTACCGAGAATCTTCTTCTGATGGCCGGCCAACGTTACCCCTATCCGCAGCAAGTCCCTGTGGAGTGACAAGAAAGGAGAAGAAAAATGAGAACAGGTGGCTCGTAAAAAAAAAAATAAAAATAGACAAACATCACTTCTGAATCTAAAGTGAAACTTTTGCTTTTCAACCACAAGTAAATACACACTGTACCAGGTGGGAAAAGGGAAAGTACTTTGGCAATCCCCCATAAAATAACTTCCAGAGGGTATGTCAACAAAATGGGAAAACTCATCCAGCTATAGTTAATGTTGATCTTAATGCAACATACTTCTGTTGCCTGGCAGGTGGGCAAGAGGAGCGTAGTCAAGGGGCCATAATGTGATGTGTGTTAATGATTAAAGAGCAAACTAAGCTACTGTTCCGCAGCTGGCAGTCTTCACAGAGCACACACCAGCCTGCCACTTAGCTACAGAAACAGGGAAGTAGAAAATCCTCTTTTTTTGTATGATACTTGACAGATTACTCAATAAGGAGCCTGTCATTTGTTCTGTGTCAGTATATCAGCTTTAATGTGGCCACTGTTACACATTCCTCTGTGCTTAAAAATATCCAAGCAAACAAGACTAGAAAGTGTAAATGAGTCTTTTAGTCAAGATGCTTACAGCAGCTACAGTGTTATCTTTAGAGTAAGTAGAGGGCCTAAACCCCAGGTTGAGGGTGCAGTGGGAAAATATGAAAACTGTTGACATACAGTGGACATTACTACACCCTTAAAAAGGCCTGGGAGACCGCACCTGCTCAGGCCGTCATTAGTCAAACGGCATAATCTAATCATCATGGCCATGTTGGTTTAACGCTGTACAATTATATCACGAGAACCTCTCTTTTCCGCTTGCTTGTTTGATTTCCCAAGTCGATAGCTGAGGAGAAAGCGGACGGCGTCTGGAGAAGCGATTAGCTGACTGTTGGGGCTCTGCCACAGTCTGCGTCCTCTCCGTTCAGTCATACACCCGGACACACACAAATACTGGATAATCTAATATTACATGCAGGCACCATACACTCTGCTTGTCGCAATGACTTTGTGGCTCCATCCATTTTAGTACAATTAACTCACACATGAGCAAACGCACACATCCATATAGTAGCACACACACACACACACACACACACACACACACACACACACACACACACACACACACCATCCATCCATCCAAAAGCCAAATAAGGGCACATTACCACAATTTCACACAAATAAATAGTTCTTCTTTTTGTTTTTTCATATTTTGCCATCCCCATCAGTGTAGCGATGGAGGATGAAATGATAATAAATGGGCAACATTAGAGGAATTACTGGCCATTAAGGACAACAGAGAGCCCCAGTACACCACACCTGTCAGCCTGTTCAAATTGAAACAAATTACCCCCACCTCCGTTGCCTATTATGCAACTAATGAGGATAATTTATTTATCATTATAATCCTAATTCATTTATTTGATCATCACTAGCCGTCAATTTCCATGACTTCCATTACATAATTTCCTGTTTGTACACACGGCAGAAGGTGGGTGACCCGTCAAGGTAAACTGAAGATCATAGTTAATTAAGCAGCAACGGGTGTTTGGTTAAAAATTGTACTACATTACATTGTGTATTGGATTTGTTGTCTTCTGAAGCAGACTATTAATCTCCTGATTACATAAACCTCCCCGTTCTACAGCAAACCTATCCTGACTGGTCAAACGCATACCAAATTGAAGGAAAAGCGTAGAGGATCTTGTGTTTAACCCATTTTTGTACTACTTAATCGTTGTGTTGTCAGTAATTTGCCTTTTCCATTTTCCTTTTTTAAACTAGTTTTCTTTATACACTACAACGTGTAAATAAATACTGGAACACATAACAGTATAAAAGGTGTTACTGTGTGATTTATCTTGATAGCACAACAAACATACTTATGAAAGGTATGCTTATATACCACAGTGGAATGTGTTTTTTTATTCTTCAGGTCTGTTCTTATGTATTAATTTCTTGTCTGAGCCTAATCAGAGCCTCGTTTCCACATCTTTTCATGTTTAATTTAGTCACAAGACTATTTCTATTCCCTCAAGGTCAATCTGTACAACATTAATTTGACTTTCCAACTCAGTCAATAACTTTAGGCCTGATTAGCTGAATCCACTCCCGCTCAACTCACTCTGCTGTCATCTGGGCCACCAGGTCAAAGGAAGCAAATCCAGCGTTGACAAAGTTGTCACGGTAGCGGCTCATCTTGATGGCGTCCAGCCAGTCCCCCACAGTGGTGAAAGTGGTATAGTCTGGCACACAGCGGTCAAGCAAGGGCTGGGATACCCTACATTGGGGAGAGGGGAGGGAGGAGGGAGAAAGAGAACAGAGAGAGAGAGAGAGGGTTTAGGTCGTCACTCTACTGCCTCAACCGGCCAACCTCACCCCAAACGCCCACCGCTGAGCGCCACCTCTCCATTTCTCCACCTCTCCTCCTCTCTTCTCCCCTCCCCTGTCCTCTTCTCCACATGTAAGGAGTTGTGTGCAGGGGGTGGTTGGGGGTCACTTTTATGACTGTAGAGACTGGCTGGAGGCTTGGGTGGGTGGTGGATGGTGGGTGGTGGATGCTGGCGCTGCAGCTGGTGAGGCAAGGTGGTGTATGTTCATAGAGCAGATGTCAAATCTGGTCTTGAATGATGACTACACACATTGAAATTTATAAGGAACCAGACACTGGAAAGATCTGTACAGCTCTCTTTGTGTTTGTTGAATCCTGTTCTTCATGTTGGAGTGAGATGTCACTGTTGTTGTGGGAACTGACAAAACAGAAATAACCCACATGAAATTCAATCTGAGTGGTTGTATAGAGTTGCACCACTTACTGTACAAACTGTCAGGACCCTCTAGGCACTCAGAGAGGCCCTAAGATATCCCAAAGGATAATGTTTTATCAATACATATTTTGACAATGTAAATTTCTAAACATGTGTTTGGGGAAATAAACCCTTTAAACCTGGCTATTTGGTTTGTGTTAGAATGTGAAGGGTTAAATTAATTTTGCTGCCCCTGCAGTTGCTGGGAAGAAGATGTTCTTCTTTCAGCTCTTGGATTGGTGGTCTAGGTATAAATGTCCAAAGGCCAAGAAATAGTGTTGAATGAGAGACTAATTTTAAATGACGGTCAAATTCATTCATGTCTTCACTCTAAATAGGTGGGCTTTGTTATTGCTAACTCTGTGACAACTTCCACCAGCTGTGGGGGGACACGAATCACAAGCTATCACTACCTATACTTCCATGAGCACCACTGATAAGTTAGCTTCCTAGCCTGTTGGTTAACGATGGAAGCCAGGAGTAAATACGTTACAGCTGGACATTGTTGAAAATGTATTTTCCAGGCCGTTTTTAAGATGAACTTTTTTAATGTAATTTTATTTTTGTTTTTGTCAGTAGACAGCATTTAACAAATGCTGTCTACTGACAAATCCTCTATGGCCATTGAAAAACAAAAAAAACTGTAATTATGATTTTACTATCACAGCATGCAAGAGGAGCGAAAAAATATAATAAAAAATATATACAAAATAATAAATTAAAATAATTTAGATAACATGACTACATAAGGGGGGTTTGTCTCTAGGGTATCAGCTGTTTAAGACAGAGATGGCAGGATAGGAGTGATCCCAATTTTAAGGGTTAGGGTTAGCTTTTAAAAGAAAGTTGGAGTTAATTGGCAAAGAAAGGCTTTTGAGAGACGTTTCAAGTCCAGGGTAAAATAAGGTTTATTTTTTATTTTTCAAATAAAACATAACATGGATATATATTTGAGAGGCCACTGTGCCAATGTAAAAATGTATTAACAATATTGTTTGTGGTGGTGGGTTCTAAAATGCCATGCTTACTGTTCACTATCCATGGTTATGAAGTGTCTTTTGCTAATGGATTACTTGTCTGTGTGCACACTGACATAATGTGTAGCCACCATGGTATAGGTTTACATGAAATTTTAGTTGGTTTTGTGTGTTAGGAGCGGGTGGCTGTCATGCATTTTGAACCCAAACCCGGTGTCACCATATTCTGCTGAAGTGCACACACAGCTTGTGTGATGATGCAATTATTTGTAAGGAGCATTTTGCTTAAGTAATCAGCTGTTTTTTGTTGTTGGTGATAATACTCACTCTCTCTGTGCTGTTTGCTTGCTTCATTGCTAAGGATGGACTGGCATATTCATTTTTGTTCCAGAACTGGAATTGCCATAACTAATTTTTGCAGTACTAAAAGAGAGGACACAATGAGATATGCTGGTAGTTTGCTTTTTTCCCCAACGAGGGAAGGGGGGTCAGAGGGCCAAGGTTAAAAAGTCACGGTTCACTACTGCATACAAATGTGGTTTAAATGTGATCTGAGAAGACTGGATTTCCTGCAGTTTTTCCTGGTCAGCTCAAATCAGATGAACATGAGCTTAACTAGTTGGTTATTAGCCATATGCTTTATAGTACATTGTCTCCAGATGTGTTTGACGATGTATGCATATGTTCTTACTGGAACATCATCCAAAGTTGAACAGACAAAACGGTAACATCATTCCACAGAGGTGGAATAACATTGTGGGAAAATGCTTTATGACAATAAAGAAATGTCTGTGGAATGTAAACACAGTTGTCTTTCACATGTGTGCATGGTTGACTCATAACCCTGTGGACACTGGCAATACACGGAAGGAGTGACTCACAAACCTGTGAGTGTGTGTGTGTGTGTGTGTGTGTGTGTGTGTGTGTGTGTGTGTGTGTGTGTGTGTGTGTGTGTGTGTGTGTGTAATCCCGAAAATGTGTTTGAGTGTGTTTTGCATGTTTCTGCACACCTGTTGATAGCCCAAAGGGCCTTTCTAAAGAAGAACCTAACCCTTTGTGCTGATCAATGCTGTAGATAGAGAGGCCACCTTGGGAGTTTTAATAAAACTGTGCTACAACTCAGAGAGAAGTGGAGCAGATGAACAAGAGAAGAGGTGGAGCGGGGGGCGGGGGTGGGCGCTAGGGCAGGGAGGTGCGGGGAGCTGAAGTAGGAGAATCAGATGAGGGAGCAGGCAAAGAGAAAGAGTGCCACTGTCTCCCCTCCTCTCTGCTCTGTTGATCCCTGTCATCCTTTTTGATGGCATTAGATTCATTAACAATTAAAAGAGGAATGGAGAGAGAAAGAGGGAGAAAAGAGAAAAGGCATGGAGGGGGAGTTAATAACAGTAATACAGAGGCTCCATTGAGTGGTGAAGATGGAGTGATTTTTAATAAGGCCTGTGCTTCGGAGCCCAAGGCCTCAGGCCGTTGTTAACGCCAGACTCTGGCTTCTCTTAATGGAGTATTGTTAGTCATCCTCCTCTAAAGTTTGCTTCAAAAGGGTCCAAGCCGTAGCCACATGTGAGCCACAAGCCGAAACACAGCGGGAAAGAAGGGCCATATTGGAAGCCAGCTAGTGAGACAGTTACAGGCCAAGCCTAAATTCAAAGTGGTTGACAATCGCAAATGGTTATGTATGTTTTTAAGAAGTTTAGAGAGTGTGAATTTCTGCATTTACTTAAATAAAAACACAGATATGACTCATGGCTCTAGTGCCGGAAACCTAACATCAACACAACTCATTGCTCATTCCACTTTACACCTTCAATGCAATATGCATTCATGGCAAGTAAACATGACACTTACAACCAAAGGACTTTGATCCCAGGCAGTGTTAGCTAACCTCCAGCCACCCTTCAATGCCGACCAGGATGGCGCTATCATCTCTCACTCCTCCCTTTTTTTTCTTTGTCGGCAGGAGGCCACCTCTCCACTGGCCCGTTTTAAATCTCGTTAGTGGCTAATTAAAAGGCGCTCCCATCTCTTTTTTGCATCGTCTTAATCGAGCTAATTAACCGCAAGCTTAATCTTCTAAGAACGTCACTCCGGTGGCCTACCGAGACCCTGGTTTCCCCCCTGAGCCTAAACCAGGATTGTCTGTAGCCCTCCCTCAAGACAGAAAGACCCTGATGCAGGGACAGATAGGTAGGTCATCTTCCTCCCTATGGCTTCAACTCTGCCACCTTGTATCCTCCAAATTCTTTCCAAGAAACAGGTTGCGGAGGAAGGTAGTGCAGCTAAATGTAGCTGTGACATCATTGATTGAGCTCCCGGTTACGAGTTGCTGTAAGGGCTGTCTATTGAGCAATGGTAATTTGTATTTGCATAATGGCCCAGGCTGCATTTGTGAGAACTAAAGAGTTGTATTGGAAGAAATATGCACTTTACAGGAGGTTAAGATATTGTTACAGCTGAGTCAGAGTGACTCACAAACACAGTGTGAACTTGGAAAAGGAATATTTGCACAGTGGAAATCATTACTGCAGTTGCTCTGGCTCAGCTGCAAATGAAATGGCTTGGCCAGTAGTACTCTCACTACTGAAAAGTCAAGTGACTTCATTCAATAAACTAATGCCCTATTACTGTGGTCCATCACAAGAGCCCAGCAGGTCACCTCAACATATGACCAAAGAAAACCATAGAAATATTTTAGAAAGCAATCAGCACTAATATCCAAGATGCAATGAACCGTAATGATTTTTTATTGCTCTTTATGAAGATCACTAATGCACCTAATAAAAGTCAACAAGGACCTCCAGAGAAACTAAGAGAAACAGCATCACAGTCTATTTCTATAATCACAGGCTTCACCGAGCCTACACAAGATATGACATTTGCGTTAACTGTTTTTGCGTTTACTAAATGTGACCAACCTACTTTTATATTAAAATATCACAACTTACCCGGTAGACTGTGTGCTGTTGGTGACCACCTTGAGGCTGGCAGCATTGCGGATAAGCTTATCCAGCGTGGCCACAATCTGGGTGAATTTGGGTCGCAGGTTCCTCTCTTTGACCCAGCAGTCCAACATGAGCTGGTGCAGTGCTGTGGGGCAGTCCATGGGTGGAGGCAGTCGATAATCCTGCTCCACAGCATTTATCACCTGAGGAAAGGATGACAGAGAAATCACAATCACTTCTAATCACTGAGTACGGCGTTGAAGGAGAACGGAACACAAGGAGAGAGATGGGTCGATGAAAATAGCAAGTGAGGGGGGACAGAAGAGGATGAATGAGGGAAATGATGGAAGAGTCAGAGATAAACAGGAAAAATGCTTTAGGAAAGGTATAGCAATAAGGGCCATAGAAAGATCAGAGTGGTAGTTGTGGGTGGGTATGTAGGGAGAGAATGGCTTTTAAACAATGATGGCAGAAGTGGTTGAAAAAAGTTTTTTATATGTACATTTATATTTTCTAGGGCAAAAGGCTACTGTTTAATGCTGCATATTTAAACAGAATGCCTGCGCTTACAAATGATTAAATTCAACAAAATCTTTATTTCAGCTTACATCTTGATTGCTCATGTCCCAGTATGGCCGCTCGCCATACGACATCACTTCCCACATTACGATGCCGTAGCTCCACACATCACTTGCCGAGGTGAACTTCCTGTAGGCAATTGCCTCGGGAGCCGTCCAGCGAATGGGAATTTTCCCTCCCTGTGGATATGCGAATGAGTAGGTGAGCATGAAATACTGGAGGGATGGAGCACAAACACAGAATCACACACATACAAGAGGGAAAGAGAGGGTGAGAAAAACACAGTCTAAGGGAAGTGTTGATGCACAACACATGGGTGCATGCCGTAGAACCCAAACACACATACACAAACGGTTAGTAACAACACAGTTACAAAAAATGACACAAACACATGAAGCCAGAAGAATATTTAATGTGCTACACACTGTATTTTTTAACATTGATATATCACCATCATAGAATCCTTTCATAACTACCAGAACTGTAGGCAAGGTGATTGGTATTTCATACCAACACGGTCTCTCAAAGTTAAGAACACACTTCCTTTTTAACACTACTGCTTACTGTCACTAAGTGACTTGCCATTGTAACATACTCAGAAGGCTTTAGATGAGTTGCCCTTTTCCTGTTTTGATCAGTCAACTGACCAACACAAACTAGACTTCTGTATACAGGCCAAAGGATGCTGCCTATCTTTGTACTAGAGCTCATGCTCATTTATTACAATTATGCTCAATCTCAAAGGACCCTATCCTATGTGCCTTGACTTGCTTTGCCAATTTTACTTATTTGTGAGATGTGAGAATCAGAGCAAGAATTGAGCTTACATATCATACATTCCGGTAATTTGTAGGCTAAGTACGTTACAAAATGTCTTGCAATCTGCTACAGCTTTAGTAGAATTACGCAGCAACATTTTATATAGCCACCATAATAATTCTGCCCTTTTGAGGTACTTTTGTGACTGAAACATTAATTTAGCTGCAATATATATATTTTGTAATCCATTGTTTCTTCTAACCCTAACTGTTTTTATCTTTACTACCTGCACCTGCCATCCACAGTGAAAAAGAAAGTCTCCGTCTACTCATAATGGTCATGTGGGAACAGAATCTATTTGAATACACTCATACTTGGCAATGCTATGGATTCATTTGTAAAGAGGACTAGAATTAGCATAATGGTGAAGTATTGATGTTACAATGTTACAGTACATGTAGCACCTTTAAACATTGCTTTCAAACATGAATATACACACACACAGAAACACGTACACACACTTCTACTCTGACTCACCAGGGAGCTGGTGTAAGTGGGGTCTGTAGGGTCATCCTCGAGGAAACGAGATAGGCCGAAATCAGACACCTTACACACCAGATTACTGTTGACCAAGATGTTACGGGCAGCCAGGTCTCTGTGCACGTAGTTCATGTCTGACAGGTACTTCATGCCTGCTGCGATGCCACGCAGCATGCCAACCAGCTGGATCACAGTGAACTGCCCGTCATTGAGCTGGCAAAGGAAGAGAGAGAATGACAAGGATAGATTGGATTGTAGATCAAGGTTGCATGTTTGCATGTCTCCTATCACTTTACGCTGCAACTGTTTTTCTACTCTCTTCTACCTATCCATCTTATATTCCTCCCTTCCCCTTTCCCTGGCAGACAATGTATGATGTGACTTTGAAGCAGTGATTCATTGTAGACTGAGCTCTTTGTAAATGTCACCAATCACCCGAATGCAGCATTTGTCGAATAACCATTGTGGGCTCTGCAGCAGAGCTTAAGAAGACCCTTTATGGTTTAGAAGAAAGTGAGATAACATGGGCTTAGTGTTGCATTATTGATAAAATCACAGATACATGTTTTATAGGGAGATGCTATTATTAGATCTATTCTTGTGTGTAATGTGTTTCTGTCTGCCATTTTTCTCCTTCTCACCCTTAGGAAAGAGTCCAGGGCTCCATTCTCCATGAACTCTGTCACAATCATCACTGGCCGACTCTTGGTGACCACACCTTCCAGACGGATAATGTTGGGGTGGTCGAACTGGCCCATGATAGAAGCCTCAGACAGGAAGTCTCGCCTCTGGCGGTCAGTGTAGCCCACCTTGAGAGTCTTGATGGCTACAATGATCTCCCGGCGCCCAGGTAGCTTGAGGCGACCGCGACACACCTCCCCGAACTCTCCTGCGAGAGCCCACGTGAGCCAGTCAGAGAAACGGAGAAAAAGGAATAGAAGGAGTGAGAGAGAAAAAGGGAGGGAGGGTAGAGAGGCATCAGGGAAGAGTGGAGGAGGAGAGTGGGGGAAAAGAGGGGAGAGGGGACAGTTAACTGGTTAGAACCAAGGAGCCAGGAGGGTAGCAGGTGGGACAAGGGCAACTGCAAGACAAGCCAGGACTCTAGGCCAGTGTCAAGGGATGGTGGTGATGGGGGAGCATACAATGACTCTGTGCTGTTAAGCCACGGATTAAAAGAAACAGCATGGTGAGTGTGAGGCATGATGGGCACAAGATGTAGAGTTGAAAAAAACGCATGTTGAAATGTAAAACAAATGGGCAAAGCAGGGTGACAGTGTTTGAGGAGCTGAGGGGACAGAGGAGGAATGGGGCAAGGATCGGGGCGGGTGGGTGGGGTGCTAAACTTCATGGTGGCTGTAGAAGCGGGAACAGGAGGAGGAGCAAGGTGGAGACAGAAGCTTGGGGGTTCTTGAGCTGGTGGATGCTTTCCGATTAGAGTCTACACCAAATGTGTGCAAGAATGCAAGAGAAACAGCGATGTGGGGGAAGTCAGGGGAGAGAGGGTCAGGGATGGAGGAATGGAGGGATGGATTGAGGAAGGGGGAGGGGAGGGGAGGGGAGAGGAGGGGCACAGGGAAGACAGGGTTTGAGGGTTCGTCACTTTTAAGGCGAATGCTGGGAAGCGACGGGTTTCAAGTAGTAGCCTCAGAAGTAGAAGAGCTGTCGTAGCAGTAGCAGTAGTAATGGTAGTAGCAGAAGCAGTAGTAAGGACTCCCATCTCTGACATCACGTCCTCCACTTTGGTTCAGATACAATGCTAAGAAAACTCAACCTCAATCGGCACAGTCCTGCAGCTTTTGAGCAGAGATATTACTATCAAATATATTAAATACATAAAATATTTTACTATCTACAACATCAATAGTTAGAGAGGGGTTCTAAAAGGTGGGGACACAACCACATAATGCCAGGACAAGGGGTTAAATATAGTGATCCAGTAGAAGCACCCTTTAGTAAAGATATTCTATATAGACTTTAAAAGAGGGCAGGGTGAGGGACGGCCAATCCTGGAGAAGAAACATTTTAATATCGTATGCCCCATCCAGACGGGATAAATATTTTAGGGGGTTGTGGGAGATAAATATTAGCCATGCACCTTGGTAACAGGAATTGCTTTGTACAACCCCAGGCATCCTCAGGCTACTATATATAAAGCAATGTAATGTAAGGTGTACATAAACTATTTGATAAGCCTGTAGGGTCAGATGGGCTTCCAATAACAACTAAACAGTACGTCAATAACCAAGTAATGGGTTTGTTTAAAATTCTTTCATTACACCTCTCAGAACTCAAACGCGGGTGACTTCTAAAATTAAAAAATGGGAAACTGGTAAATTCATGTTCAAATACTCAGTTAGTTAAATTTAAACACACAGCATGTCTGTCTGTACAGGATGTGAAATAAATGGGGGGGCAATAAGTGTGCCAAAAAAGAATAGGGATGTAATTAATACTGGAAGAGATATGAGATATACATGCGCTCGGACAGGATTAACTCCCCTAGAGAAAGAAATCCTGTCTGAATGGGGCTGTAGTCTTGCATCGTGCAAAATCTGATTCACTTAGAATTATTAATATTTTTTTAATCATTTAGTAAAGAAATTTAGAAAGTATCTCTCTCATTCCAGGATTGGGCTCCATTTTAAGAACATGGGTGAAATGATAATCCACCACACATAAAGGTATTACAGCTACTTTAAATGCACATGGCATGGTAAACAACATAAGGGTGCTAGGACTTTGAGTGACGCTAACTTAAAGAGGGCATATTGTAGCTTGTAATAGTTTAAAACATAGAGTGCTGGAGACATCTGTAATACAGGAAAGGGGTTCCTAAGAGATGGCGAGTGTGGGGGAGCAAGGAGAGGGTTAGCGATGAATTGAGTGAAAGTACCGCTTGGTGTGAAGTCCTCTAACGGTATGGCCTGGAGGTGACTAGCAGTCTTCCCCCTGTAGCTCAGGAGCTTTGGTGGGTTACCTGCGCCAATGACCTCCTCGATCTTCACGCAGGAGACGTCGATCTCCTTGGCAAACTCGCGCACGGCCTCGTTGGGGTCCTCATAGGTGAAGGGGTCAATGTAGACTTTCATTCCCGGCGTTACTATGGGGGATTCAGTGGCAAGAACAGGAAAGTGAATCTTTGGCGTCAAACTAAATTTCAACACTATGTAAAGTTCTATAAACATATTCTTTATCATCCAAGTATAGATCAAAGCAAGATCATTTATAATACTTTAATGTTGCACTAGATGATCAAGCCAATTTGTTATGTGAGCTATTCTTTAGTGGTTGGCGATGCTCAGTCATTGGTAAGCAATAATGACTGAGCAGAAGTATAGGAATAATGCCGTCGAAATGTGGAATGTGAATAATGCAAAAAGGAGGGGCATCTCGGCAAAGAGACTTACTGTACTGCTGCAGTTTTTCTGTGTATTCCGACTCTGAGCCAGTTCTCTGCTTTCTGTTGAGAAACATCAAAACACAAACTGAGTCACATGCACTCCACACAGTAGGGTGCAAATACCAAAAAGGAACAAAGGCGGGAGGAGAAAACAGATCTTAATAATGTCTGAGGAGAAGTAGCCACGCTTTGTTGTGGCTTGGGGAAAATTCTTTGCCTTTTTGCATTGGAAGCGGGCTATATAATGCATATAAAGATTGGATCAATGCCTTGTGGTAAAATGATTCAGACTTGGGGACTGTAACATGACTTTTAACAAAAAGATATCGTACCATTGTCTGAAGCATGCACTCTCGGTACCCCCAAAATGAGCAGCCGAGACAAAAGCAAATTCTAACAGCAAGCTCAGCTGTCTCGTCTTTCTCACCCTACAGACATCACATTGTTCATCTCAATTTAATCTGCCTCTTATTTTGTCTTCATGGACTCTCTCTCTCTTGCTGTCATTCTCGCTTTCCATTTTCACCATTTCTCTTCTCTATTTTTCTCTTTTACCCATAGAACCATCATCTTCCTGCACATGTCCTTTCTGCACCGTAGGGAGGGGGCTGGGCACAACGAGAATGACAGAGCGAGGGGGCTGGGTTGTTGAAATTACATGTTAATGTGCTTCCTTTGTTGTCTAACCAGTAACCAGGGCAATAATACCCTATGCTGATTTGCATCTTATTTCAAATTCTAATTTGGTTCCGGAATATGCCGAAGCTCTGTGTTTTGTATTATTACTATTTTGTCCTTCTGTGACAGTCGGAGCAGCGGCTAAGCCAAGACCCTGAGAGAGACACAATGTAGTGATGTGAAAATAGAAGAGAACGAAGATGCAAAAGGGAGAGGTGGGGGAGCAAGGGCGATTGTTATTCAGTCTAGCATGACCGATGCCCACGCTTGTCAGCCAATGCCTGAACTGGCTTGTGGAGTGAACCCAATAGTGGGTGCCAACTATCCACACATATATACACACATGCACTGCATTTGCTGCTTGACAAATGATTGGTATAAGGATAAACGAGTGTGGTTAGAACCCAGCTGAGGCATTGTCAGACTTTTTTAAAGGTGTGAGCAGCTGCTTGCATCTTCTCAGTCAATTGGACCCAGCAGACAGGAGTGCATCTGTGTTCTTTGTGGTCGGGCAGACGCACAGTTGATTCTGAGTGTCAGGCCATGAGGACAGGCCTATCAGGCCCAACAGCTGCTCTGCCTTGCTGTGTCCAGTGAGCAAAGTAGCATTTTGGCCAAAGCTGTTTACTATTCACAGATTCAGAAGGCTAATCTGGCATTCAGTGGCCTCGCAGGTGGCACAGCAATCCGCTGAGACTGTTCGGGGGTGGTGTGGAGGACATGCAGACAAAGTTGACATTTTAAGCAATCTCTGTTTTTTTTTCAACTTGAAGGAAAAATATTTTCCACAAATGTTTCTATAAAACCTTGCTGTTTGAACATATTCTGTCATAAATAAGTCAGTGTAGACGTGCTTGGCCACACATGCTGTCCTTTCACGTGTTCTGACTTTTTGAGAGGCCGGTAGAGGAGTTATATTCTCACCTGAGGCAGACGATAGCAATGACCACAAGTGCAATGATGAAGACCAAAGTGGCGGTGGCTGATCCCACGATGAGTGGCAGTTGCTCCTGCCATGACTTTGGAGGGTCAGCTTTAGGGGTCAAAGAGAAAAAATGGTTACTCAGGGAAGTTGAGAAAACCATACACCCACACTAGCTGCAATCATTTGTATAGCTGAAGACTGTGCCACTCTGTGCTCTGCTGCAGTTCTTACAAATAGGCTTGTATGCTTCCCACGGCCACTTCAGAATTGTATGCTTACGTAGGTAACCATGCTCTTGTGTTCCTAATGCTGTGTTAAGCAGAATGTAGAGCCAGTTGGGATCAACAAATGCATTAATGAAGACTGTAAGATAGACTTTGTCTGCTTAGTGAGTGGGGAGTGAGGCTGATACCTTGACTGATTGCTAGGAAATAGTAGATTTTCACCAAATCATAAGTAATTTTCTCTACAAGGATTTCCGTATTTCTGCATGAAAAATAGTAGTAGCTTCTAGCGCTATAAGTTTTTGAACCTCCATTATGTTCATAAGCATACGCACAGCCCTATTATAGAAGTATTGCTGTTAAGCTACAAATAACCCAATATATCCCTAGGTAATAAAGTAGGTATGGGAGTAACATACTTTGCAGGTTGGTGCTGAAGTCGGCTGGGCTGCTGTAACGACCATAACCGGCCACTGTTCGGGCACGGACCTGTATCACATAAGGCGTACCAGCCTTGAGACCTTCAATGCGGGCGTTGCTCCGTTGGGCAGTCATGGTATGGGCGATGGCCTCACCCTGATCCTGCAGAGACAAAGACAGTCAGTGATGAAAACACCAAATACGTAGCAGCCCCCTGTATTGTCCCACTCATCATCATCCCCTCTCTGATGCACTCCCCTCGTTTACACGCCAACCTAACTATGCAGGTCGGGGAGAAGAGAGAGAAAATGGAGAGAGACAGATTGTAGCCATGGTGTGATAATTCAACGGGAGGAGGACATGACAACAAACAGAGCAGATATACGCTGAGTGCCTTTGTTCTCTCCCTGAGGCAGACCCAGTCACTACTATCTGGGACCCTGGAAAATACAGAAACTTTCTAATGCATGGATTGAGAGGGGATGGATGATAAGAGGGAGGGCAAGAGGGAGAAATGGAATTAGGGGTACAGAAAAGGCCAGAGCATAATAGAAATATTGGAAAGGATTGGAAGGAGACAAAGAGAGAAAAGGAGGGATAGAGGGATGGGAAGAGGTTAATAAGTAGGGGAGGATCATCACACAAGCTAAGATTGGAAATGGTGACTTGCCTCACTGCAACCATGTGTTTATCAGCAGAGGCATTGCTTTCCACATTTACAGAAATACAGATGGAACAGAGACCATGCAAGACAATGAAATTGGATAGAATTAGAGGCGTTGACTTACATTGCTGCTTACCTTCTCATGGTACTTAATCTCATAATCCAGAATGATTCCGTTGGGTTTCTCTGGAGGCAGCCAGGACAGGCTCATGGTGCTCGCTGTGGCTGCCATCAGGTGAACTGTGGGCACTGCAGACGGAGCTACACAGGGCAAAACAAATGAAGGAAAATCTGCTTTGTTTATCGTTTTCTATGTTATGTCCAAAGTTCTATGCCCTTTGTATGTTCACAGAAGGCCAAATCCAAAGTTTTAGACTGTGGGCTTTGTGAAAAGTGTTGGCCAATAATTTGTATGCAGAACCATTCCCCGCTAATGTTCAAATTTTCCCTACCAGAGTCCTCCCAGAAAGGGGATGTCTAATTCTCCTGTGACAAGAGAATCAAACTGCAAAACTGATGGATAAGTCTCTGGTACATGCAATTCCCTCTACCACCCATCAACTGTGGGCAAGCTTAAGGCTTAAAACTGCATCCATGCTGAACTACTGCTGCACTTTTGCTCCAAATTCTTGAAGAAGTTTGTCGTTTTTCAAGATAAAGAAATCCTATGCATTAGGCCTATGTACTGTGCATACATTGTATTGCATACAATTGCCACACTTAATTAACACTTTATAGACATCATTTATGTAATGTGCACACAAATAGATGTGCTTGCATTGGTCCTTGGACACACACACACACACACACACACACACATGCACAGAGAAGCATAAAACACGCTGGCACTCCACCCACCTGAGCTTTTCATGCTTCTTTCACATGGGCCTATTAATGGCTAAGTTCTGTCTGCCTCCTTGTCTCTCGTCCTCTTTTCTAAGGTCAGGCTTGTTCTGTATCTCTGACTCACTCCCTGCACTTAGTCTACTCCATTGCTTTAGTTTTATAACTTTAACTGTCAATCTGCAGTCGTGCCTTCTCTTCAAAAATAAAGTTCCTCACTTTTTCCTACACACAACTACATTCTTTAATTTCCCCTATCCTCTCCAGTGCAGACCTCCATCTCTGCTCTCAGTCTCTCTCCCTTCCTTTTTTTTATCCCTAGCCTTTAGTTCTTTAATCCTCCCCCTTGCATTTCCTTTCTCCCTCTGCTGCCTGTGTATATGGCCAGACATCCTCTGTTTCTC